>JALPBZ010000045.1:0-113387 GCA_026538355.1 Cryptococcus sp. GC_Crypt_5
GCCGCCACCAGCGCCGAAAGCCGGCGAGTCGATACCTAGGTTATTGAACGCTGTTGAAGGTGGGTTCTGCTGATATGTTTGGTTGACTAGTGGCATCAAGCACATCAGCATCAAGCAAGAGGGACGCAGATGTCGAGACAGCATGCTGATTATAAACGGATGGTAACCTACCTCCAGTAGTCGACTCGACGATAGTGAGCAGAGTCTGCCAACCACCACTCGAGAACAGCTCTTTCAACGCGTCCTTGTCCTTCGGATGTGCGTGAGCTGTTGCTGCCCGTGCAAGAAGCTTTTGGCCCTCCTGCGGAGGTGAGAAGCCGGCGATCAGCGCTGAGTCTATCCGACGATCTCCCATCTGACTTACAAGTGAGAACAACTCGTGCTCGCCCATACATAGATACGTGATGAGGTGCCAATCGCTGAGCCATTTCGCCACATCGTTCTTGATCCTTTGAGGCCAAGTGCCGACATCGGCGAGCTCGGCGTCGCTCTTACCAACGATAGATGCGAGTTGCGAAGCGACTTTCTCCAGTGATTGGTCGTGGAGCCCAGGTCGATTCTCAGTAGGGAAATCGCTGGACAGGAAGAGAGGTGATGGGTCGACGGGGAAACCGTGAGTGATCTAGAGACGCTGTCAGCTGCCTACAATATTAAGCCATCGCAAAAATCTCACGTTGACGAAGAGATATTCGACGGGGAACGTAGGCTTGGCGGGCATCTTGACCTGGATCCCGTATTCGTTCTTATAGCTACGCAGAAAAGATCAGCTTTCGAACATAGAAGCCTCGGACTCTAACTGACCTGTAAAAGACCTCCGGAACATACTCTCCCGGCCCAGGCTTTCGCACTCGCACGACACCGGGATCCACACTAGCTTCGACAATACCCGCTTTCACCATTGCCTCGGCATGTTCTGACGCCTGCCAAGCCAGAACTCCAATGCTGCCATCCTCGTCACCTGTCAAGCAGCAGGTAACAAAGCGGGAGGAGAAGTGGCCTGTCGGTGAAGCCTTTGTAGGCAAGGGATGCGAGATCTGATATGCCGCACTAAGCAGCATCTCCAGTGATGAAGCGGTGTAGGATTGTGCGTGGCGCTTATACAGCGACTTGGTGATATCCTCCGTCGAACTATAGTATTGTCAGCTGATCACGGTCATTCAGCGAATCCGGTTCGACGCAGCTCACGGTGTAAGATCAGTGTAGATCATGCCGACGACGCCTAAACCCTTGTCGCACCACTGAGCGATCTCGGCGACTCTCTCTTCGTCTGCCCATGGCGTTTCAACCGTCAAGCCATCCAATTCTCCTTCCTGTTTCGGCTCCCAAATAGCTTCCACAACGGCCTTGACACCCATCGGGACCTTTTCGTATTTGTCGTACCGACCAATGAGGAAGCCTAACCGCTGAGTGCCCGTTCTTCTCCACGCACTCAGCAGCCCGTCAATCAGTGCTGGCGAGGAGAACTCGACGTGGTCGACCATACGATAGGTCTGTGATTGCAGCGTCACTGCTGATGGCTGACATGTCGAGCAGATTCCTGCTGGGAAAGGTGGATGCGAGCCGGTCGGACAAGGGTTCATCACCGATAACGAGAGCGGGTCTAGCGGTGGTAGATCTGTTGCGGAAGATGAGGTGGGAGGTCTGGAGGAGAGCAGCTTCCGCAAGTAGGCGTGGTAGGAGAGATGCTTGATCTGCTGCTCTGCTTGGTATTTGGCGTCGTAAGGCTGGATGAGACACGTCAGTAAATCGGCCACGAAAGCGGATATACCGGACAGCTCACTTCTAAGGGCATGCAGTAATCGCACATTCCCTTGTCGCCATGTCGGCAAAACTCGTTATCCCGCTTGCGCTCGATCTTTCCGTTCTGGCCTTTCCAGTAGATGTCCACCTCCTGCTCTTGCACTTTTGACAAGTCGGTCAGAGGGATAATGTTCGGTAAAGGTGGATCTGTATGGGTATGGGGGTGTGAAGGGTCTGGTTGAGCGGGATGCGACGTGGATGTGGTTGCTTGCTTCGAAGGATGAGAATCGGGGTCGGCAGTCTGGATCTTATACGAGAGGAAGAGAAGGTCTCCATGACTATGCAGCCCCAAGTCAGCTATGTTAAGTGGTACAATGACGACATAGCTGATATACGATAAAAGGCTTACCTGAAGCCCATATCACCGACCGTCCTGCCTACCAGAGCAGCGAAAGGCACGCTCTCGCCCGATGCACCAGGCTGATTACTCAGCTTGAGTGTTGAGGGGTCAGGCTGGGGATCAGATTTCGGTATAGTGCCCAACATCAATTGCGCAAAGTCCTCGCCTGATGTGGTGGGCTCGACCGTGACTCGGGCCGTGCCCGCTGGCGAGCGGATACGGAGCAGCTGATCAAACTTTGTCAGCTTGGGGTCGAAGGATCATATCGGGCCGCTAGCTGGTACGCACCATGATTGTCCTTTTGTCGATGCGAAGTCAAGCGATATTACCGAGCTGAGAATGAAAGTGGATAGCTCCAAGTGGGCGAACGGAGATACCGATTGAATTGCTACGCTTGCTAGGTATTTCAGTTCGCTGTCGCTCTCCAGTTGGTTGACGTGATGGGTAGGAGGTGATAGAAGTGAGAGCTAGAACGAAATGAGTGTCGATGTGTATGAACGATGTTGCGCAAACGTCAGCGGTGGACTCTTTCATATGCGAGTGGCCAACACCCTACGTCACTTTCCCACGGTCACCCTTTTGTCGAATGGGTAGAGACGCGTCTCGGGAAAGACAACATTACCATTCATTGATTTTCCTCGCCTTTCCTATTCCATCTTCTCATGCCCAGCAGATGGCTATGATACTGCGGCGCAATGAGCAGGTCGAGGAACAAGGATCTTGTCCGAGATCACTACGCCTGCGGTCAAAAGGCGTACAAGGAAGGTCGCTATGAAGATGCTTGGAAGAACTTTGACAAGGTGAGCTACAACTTCCTATCCTCGCTCGTCATTACGAAGGAAACCAGCTCATACCTGCTCGCGTGATGTTCAGGCAATATCTTTCGGCGGGAAGACATTACTACATCTCGATTCGAAAGCTGCTGCCATGACCAAGCTCCCCGAGTGGCGTCGCCATGCGTACGAGATCACCAAGGATATGATTCAGAAGTATCCAGCTGATTGGCAGGTGAGCATTATCATCAGCCGGAACAGCGTAGTTCTATGAGGGGAATGACCACTAGACTTGCTGACGCTTACCGTACTCTCGCAGGGGCCGTATCGTCAGGCGAAAGTGCTCCAGTCCCTAGATGTGGTGGACAAAGCCCTGATCGCCGCGAGCGCCGCCGTCAAGCTGTCTCCAAAACAATCGGAAAACGAAAAGGTTTTCCGATCAATACAAAGTCTGCGCGCCGACATCATCATGGCGAAAGATGCTGCAGCCCGAAAACGAGCGAAGAACGACGAGAACGAACGAGCTCGACAAGCGGCCGCTCGACGGGCAGCCATCAAAGCGAAGATCAACTATACACACCTGCTCTCTCAGGACGTCCTGGTGACAATCTGCGAGATGGGGATGCGAGATCAGCCGGGGTTCGTGCTTCGTATGGCTGCGGTGTGTAGGGCTTGGAGAGGCGTACTGCTCAATCAAGGCAGTCTGTGGAACAGATTGGTACTCGGCAAGAAGAGGGCAGTGGAGAAAGCAAGGATTTATATGGAGCGGACGAATGGCAGGGTCAGGGATATCACATTCGCGAAGGGGTTCGACATGACGAATGCGGACGAAGTTGCGATAGCACTCAAGCCATGCCTCAAGGGGCTTCAACGACTAGAGTTTCAAATTGCTCCAGACTCGATAGCTCGGCATTGGCAAAGCGCTCTCGGAAACATCGTTTACCTAAGAGTGCGTCGGACACCCCTGCCCGACCGAAACTCCGATCTGCTATACGGCCTGCTTTCGCCGTCGTGTACCTCATTACGAGAGCTTGACTCGGACGGCGGCGCTGCTTTTCATCTCTTCGGTGCTCACAACTACGATGCTCCTTACGATCCCGATGACGAGGTCGAGCTTCCCTTCTGGACAAGGCATCCAAAAGCCAGTCTGGGCGGAATCAAGGTTGTCCGAATGGCCGCCACATCGATGTATTCCGAGTGGACGGACGTTTCAGAGTTTCTCTGCCACTTCAGCTCTGCCGAGTGCATCACCCTTGAGGCAATCACGCACATGCGATTTCTATCGCTTGAGCAAACATCTGGATGGGTCCAATGGCGACAGCACCGCTATGTCGAGCACACTCTACCGAATTTGCGATCATTCGCACAAACTCACCAGTTGTTGGATTTCAGATTCGACGGTATAACCGTACCGAATCTTCAACACTTGGATTTATGGAACAGCTCCTGCCTCGGGGGTGTCACCATACTACCTGTGATCCTTGCGCCAGGTTTGCGGATCGCTCTGCCGAACCTTCTTTCACTCGACATCGGGCGATGTCCGGTGGATCAAAATGGTCTCCTAGATGTGCTCGCCCAGCTTCCATGTTTACAATTTTTGAACGTATCCTTCTGCTCCCTCACCAACGCATTTCTTGAAGCCTTGGAGCGGACTGGCGAGAACAAAGATCTCCTGCCCCGATTGACTGCGCTGTCAATCGCGGGAACCGAAGAGATCACAGCTGGTCCACTTCGTCGAATGGTGTACAGCCGGCTGCCAGGACGCACTCGACTTCGCACTGAGCAGCCCACCTCATCTGGACCGAAAAGGGGCTCCTCATTCCGACCATCCGCGCCGAAGTCGTCTCCTTTCGGTCCTACCAAGCCCGCAGACAAGTCGAAGCGAGGCAACCCTTCTCTCACGCAGCGGTCGATTCCGGTGGTACAAAGCGTACCGTCTCCACCGATCGCAAACCCCGTCGAACCCGCTGAGAGGCCGGCGACTCTCGAGGCGGAGCTTCCTAGCTTGAGTTGGCTATGCATCGACAACTGTGATCGGATCGACCCCGAGATCTCGGACCACCTCCGCTCGAGGGTCCGATTTCTGTCGCACAACTTTGGTGCAGTGCAAAACGAACAGCGCATCAGGGGGAAGGGCAAGTGGACCTGGGATGCCGATTATACGGATGTCTGTGAGACCGGTGCGGGCGGATGCGGCATGCGCAAACAACCAGGTGAGCTGTATCGCGAGCGTAGATGCACTGTATCACGAAGATGAGGTCTGACACACCAGTCACACAGGCACAAAAGACGGCTGGTATGTCCATCATACGTGCGGTCCGAAAGAGGTGCCTCAGTCTGTCCCCTCCTGGACCCAATCCAGCAGTCAGCTCTTGGGCTCCAATCAGCGAACGGCATAAGCCGGTATAGAGGCTTTCTACAAAGTCTCTTGTCATACAGAATTACGCAAACACATCCACTTTCATTCATCGGCACAACGCACAATAGTCGTCATTGTTGTATACCATCATCAAGTAGCCATGCATATTGTTGTAACATGTGCGACATCGAGTTCTAGCCTTTTCGGTCATTTCACCACTGTGACTTCTGCTCCTTTTAGATCGTCTCCGTGATGATCCTTTGATGTCCTCCGTTTGCAAGTGAGATAGAATTACTGACATTTGATTGCCGTGGGACAAAATTTCAACTGGCCTCTTCGAAATACCGCCTCGCACTCCTTGCAGGAGATCTGACCCGATATCACATATTTAATCCATCCAACACGCAACTTCTGTCGAGCTACGACCGCCCAAAAGTCAGAATGAACGCGCCCAAAGGCGGGATGCAAGATGGCGCAGATGGGATCACTGCGCCTCTCAATCCGTTCGGAGTCAGACCACCATCCATCGACGTGAGCGCTGCGCATTCGCCTCTTCATCTTCTCCATCATGTTCGAGGTGGATGTTGACTGACAGCAGGGTCTAGGCGAAGGAGGACGAGATTCCTGGTTATGTGAGTATACAGCCGCTCTCAGTTTACGGAGGTCAGTACTGATGCGCTGAATAGGTCAAGCGATTTGGAGCCTATGTGAGCTTTCTTCCATCCTGGAATCGAGTCGACGTCAAGACAAGCTAAGCTGACTGTTCCATCCGCTGGTGCTGCTCAGCATACACTGTAAGTGTAGTCCTACCGCGAAGAAGATCGTGTTTCAAGCGACGAGCACTGATGGCTAAACGTTGATATAGGACCGAAGGCGTCTTGTAAGTCGTCAGCCGTCCTCCCTGATAAGCAAGACAACAGCACTCATGCCTCTCGCAGTCTACCGGCCGGGACGTTATTGCCCAAAGGCGCGAGTTTCGCAATGCAGGCAACGGTAGATTTCGGACTGCATTTCCCCGTACGTCACTTCCTGTCTCTCACACCGTCTGACACTCTTGCTTCCGTGCTGTGTACTGATAACAGATTCTAGAAAGGGACCAAAGTCCCAGGCGGCTTTCTACTGCCCGTACGTTCCATATCTCCCCCTGCGTTGCCCCTCCTAGAGGCAGAGACAGAGGCAGAGCAGAGCAGAGGATCGTGATTCATCGCTGATGCGTTTTCGTTTCGTTGTGTTAGGTGTCGGTCGTCAAGAAGGAGAAGAAGAAGGAGGTTCCGCCGACATCTGAGAACCCTCTGTGCAGTATACAGTAGATTAGTAGCCATATGAGACTCGGTCCATATAGATTTGATGCACCATATCGCTGCATTCGTACTACTCGTACAGTGGGCAGCTTTGAAACATCTGTGATCTGTGATAACCGGATTTACGTAACAGGACGCGTCATTCCATACTCTCGCATACTCGCATACTCGTTCATTGATGGGATTGATTTATTATGGTACTGGGGGATTCATTCACTCCTCCTTTCACATCTGCCTGCACTCCTGTCTCCCTCACATAGCACTCGGGAGTCTCACATCTCGTACCCTCGTTCCCTACAGCTGCAGCGTCCAGCGTCTTCTCAACATCGCTGTAACAACGCTTGGCACCTCGCCGTTGCCCGTCATCATTCACCGACCACCAGCATCACGATGCCCGACTCGGCCGACCACCTGTCCGCGACTCGCACTGCTCCCCTTGCCAAGTCTATCCCCTCCCTAGGCTCAGCAGAGGGGGCAAGCAGTAGCAGCTCCACTTCCGGCTTCGGTACACCGAAATCATCGATATCGAGGAAGAAGCCATTAGGTCTGGACATATCGAAGTCTATCCCTAAGGCGACCCGGGCGGCGCCGGGCGTGCCCAACGGCAAGAGTCCTTTCGGGGCAGACGAGGGCTTCGTCTCTGAAGCCGATAAACTGAGAGAAGATATCGCTCGATTACAACTGAGTTCTAGGTCGACATCGAGCAATCACAGTCTGGGTCTACCCGATTCGCCTATTGCCACGCACAGCGATAGTTCCACGTCATCTGCGCACGCGGCGTCTTCGTCGTCGTTGACGACCAAGAAGAAGGATAAGGACTCGAAAGAGAAGAAAGAGAAGAAAAGTAAACATAGAGATAAAGACGGAGAGGAGCTCGTCAAGGATGAAGATCTGGATATCCTGCAGGATCTCGGCGCGGGAAATGGTGGGACCGTCACAAAGGTCTGGAACAAGAAGCGTGGGACCGTCATGGCGCGAAAGGTGGGTCCTACCTCTACTTTCCTCACACACACTGTTCTGTGCTTTAAGCTGATGCGTCCTGCATACCAGCTCATCCTGGTCGACGCCAAGCCTTCCATACGAAAACAGATCCTGCGCGAGCTGCAGATCATGAACGATTGCTCCTCTCCTTATATCGTTGGCTACTATGGGTGCTTCCCTGTCGACGTGCACGTCGGCATCGTCATGGAGTATATGGACGCTGGGTGAGTTCTACTCTATCCTGAACCGGATAACTATCTGATACGATCTTGGTTGTAGCTCGCTCGACTACATTTACCGACACAACGGACCGCAGCCCATCGATATCGTTGGGAAAGTCGCAGAAGCGGTGCTCCACGGCCTGATGTATCTCTACGACGTGCACCGCATCATCCACCGTGGTGAGTGATCATCGATGCCGCTGATTCCTGAACGCTAAATACACATACCGCCATACTCACGAACACAATTATCGCAGATATCAAACCGTCCAATATCCTCGCCAACACCGCTGGCGAAATCAAAATATGCGACTTTGGTGTATCAGGAGAATTGATCAACTCCATCGCCAACACATTTGTCGGCACCAGCACATACATGAGCGTAAGTGCCCGTCCTCCACACCTCCACATAGCAGGCTGCTAGTTGACTTACCTGCCCTCGTTCTGCAGCCCGAGCGGATCCAAGGCGCACCATATACCATCAAATCCGACGTCTGGTCTCTCGGCATCTCGCTTATCGAACTCGCTCTAGGCCGCTTCCCATTCATCGACTCGCCCGATCCCGACTCGGACTATGATGATCCACCGCTCACGCCTCAGCCGGACTTCGATCCGGATGCCACTCTGCCCTTGTCGACTCAACGACCGAAAGTTGTCGCGAACTCTGATGGTACTTCCGGCGCGTCCGCGTCCGCACCGAAACATGAACGCAGAAGATCCAGAGGCGTCAGTCTGGCAGGCGGCGGTCAGACGATGTCCATCCTTGATTTGCTGCAGCATATCGTCAATGAGCCCGCGCCGAGATTAGTCTCTAGACGGCGGACGTTCCCTGACGAGGCAGTGGTCTTTGTCGAAGGGTGCCTGTTCAAAGACCCAGCAGAGAGGAGATCGCCGCAGGATCTGCTCGTGAGTAGCTAGAGTCGATACACTGCATATGACCGAGCTGACGTTCACCATTGTGCTGCTTAGGCCTCTGGCTGGATCGTCAATTCGAAAGTCACAAGAGAAGATCTGAAGGCTTGGGCTATATCAACCACAAGCAAGGACTGATGTACGACCACATCTACTCATCAACATCCTTCAGTCCTCGCCAATTCATTCTTCATTCCGACGACGCTTCTCGCAGCGTCAGTGGGCTGCCCTGAAAACTTGTACAGCTTGTCATAAAATCATTTAGTAGCGATAGTACCTTGATATCCACATCATCTATTCCCCCTTGTCCTAAAGCTTAGCTCGATCTCTTGCTGTACTCAACATTGTAATGAAATCATGTGAATCCGCGCAGCTGCGGACTTCGATATCAGAGGACGGATATTCCCACAGATCAAACGCTTTCGCGAGCGCTGCTTCTCAAGGGGTGAGCAAGCCGCACCCGACGCTGCAGCGCACCTTCCACCTGTCATCCTACGTAGATTGCGAGTACGCCGTATAGTGACGTACTGTGAGTGCGCGACACAAGAAGGGAAGTGTTGTCGGACTGGATAGGGGAGGGATATGGTGAGCTCTGATTCGTTGAAAGGAGCGGTCATGGCGGAGAGAAGCAGGGTGCAGCGGACAGTTTCATGACTGGTTCGTTCACCGCTCACACATCAAGTGTTCGGACCTAGCTTATCATGACTGGCGACATGAGACCAATCGACGCTGCTTGCCACTTGTCGTTTCGTCCCAGTATGGGTCGGCGAAGTTGGCGAAGCTCAGATGAGACGAGGTACTGTAAAAGCGCATCAGATGCTACATGCGCATGGAGCCCAGGTTACGCGGCTCTTTGCTTCTTCCATTTCGCCCAATCAATCCTGTCCCTTCCGCTACGGGATTTTGTCGAAGTCTCAATCTTGGTCAAGTGTCGCATCGTGGGTCGACCATGCGGACAGTTCTGAAAGTCGTACACATATCAGACACAGATATAATGAGCATTGCTACATTGAGACGTACCCATGGCTGGTCGATCGTGCCCATATTCCGTAAGAGCTGTTCACAGCTACGTTAGTCTTGCTGATACCGTATGTGCGGTGGGGTGAAAGACTCACTGTGACCATCTGTCCTTTTGTAAGTGACTTGCCAATCATCACGCTCTTCCTACACGCGCGCATGGCGAACATCGATCGGGCTTTTGTACATCGTACCATCTGACCAGCAGGTCTCGCCCCGTCCGATAACATATGAAGCAGCTGTTCAAGATCTACCAATCCGCATTTAGCAATCAGCAGACGTCGTCTGCCACCAAGAGAAAACTGATAAAGACTCACCTTTAAAGTCGAACGTTGTATCCTTGCTTACGGGCATAGCGAGCAAGCTGATCCGTTCACCGCGACCAGGCGGTTTATCCTCGTCTACCTTGACATCAAACCCGTTCGAATGCAGAACCTCGAGATTCTCCATCGCCACTATCTCGTCGCCCGCGGTGAGCTGTAATGGACGGGGCCTATCGCGAGCATACACGTCAGCTCCGTTCCACTCCCGGAATCATACAAAAGCGAGCCCAATGAGTGCAGAACGCGAGCGGACTTACTTGATCAGCGCCTGACCCTTGATCACGGTCGTCCTCTGTAGCGTTTCAAAATTGTACTTCTCATCCGTGGCGTGTTGATCCACAATGAACAAGTCATCGGCTTTACTTTTCCCGCTAACTCCTTCGGATCGCAACCGAGCAATGATGAAACCCTTGTTGAACTGTCCCAGAACCTCCATTCGCTCGAAATCAGGCTTTGAGATGACCCTCGACAGAGCCTCTTCAGCTAGTGCAGCATCCTTGTTACTGATCCCAGCAGCGTCCGCAAGACCAGCTTCGGTCACTGCGGCGAAAGCGTTCTTTGTGCTGTGCTGAGGTCCAGATCGTCGTATTCGACGTAATGCAGCGTAGCGAGCTTGCAGTCGGGTCATGTCAAACTTGAGCGTTATCTCCCCCTGTGCTGCAGTAGTGCTGATTTCGTCCCGATAACTACTGGATTGTTGTCGCAGTGGAGGTTGGCTGTGATCCTCGTCGGTCGTATCGGCTTGAACTGGGTCAACAGACGGACTATCTTCCTCGTCCACTGGTGTTGCTTCCAGCTCGTCGACGAAGATTGGCTCGTCTGGCGGTCTTCCTCGTGAGGTCGGGGCGGTCTTGGGACGGGCAATCTCCTGCAAGTCCTCATCGACCGTCACCCGCCTCTTGGACACAGGGGCATGTTGATGAGGCGAAGACGGAGCCAGTATGGGAGATCCTTGCTCAGTCCCATCGTCGTCCCCATCCCCATCCGCCTCGGCGGTAGCATCGTCGACTTGATCGGCCTGCTCGCTCTCCTCCTCCGATTCTCCATCACTCTCGTCCCTGAGCACTTTTCCAGACTGACTAGCATAGTGGTCAAGCCTTTTGCGCAGACTCGCACGTGCCTCTCGCGAGCTTGGGCCGGGACCCGCCCGGGCGTTTCTGGATGTGGCTGGAGCAGACTTGCGATCTGGACTCCACGACGCTTGAGAGGTACTGATAGTCTGCTGAACGACTCGTTTGGGCTTGGGGGCAGGTGGTGTGGGAGCTGAGGAAGGTGGTGCTTTGCGAGCCGATACACGAGTACGGGGCTGAGACACTTCTTCGTCGCTTTCCGTGTCGATTTCCATGACGTCTGGCTCCTTCCGTCTGAGGATTGCCTCGTCATTCACCAGCTCCTCGCTTGAAGCGTTTGCGTCTTCCGGTATCTCTTCTTCCGCGCCAGACTCGGCGTCTGCTCCCTCGTCTCCATCTTCTTCAACTGCAACGGGCGTCGCAGTCACAGACAGCTGTGACTGAATCTGACGGATGGTCTTGACCGTCTGGGTAGCGCCACCCACGGAGAAAGTCGACCTTGAAGGCTGGAAGTAATCCTCTAGAGCGGTCTAGGCGAAGCCAGGAATGTCAGCGATCTCTCATGCGTTTTGTACGAGGAGATTTAGGTCTCACTCGTAGTGCCTCGATAAGGCGATCTTCGCTGTGCACGAAGATGGTCCTCTTATCAGGACTGACGTTGATGTCGACGCTTTCTGCAATGGACGTGAGCACGAGGTCTTTGTACGACATAATCGAGCAGGCTGACCTGGTGGAATCTGAAAGTCTAGGATGGCCAGAGGCACTTGATGCGTATTGAAGCTTTTGTACACCTCGTTGATCGCCCTCGATACCTAAAGCGAGCTGTCAGCAGACATTCAAAAGGCAAGTTGCTAATCACTCATCCACTTACGACAGTGAGATTGCACGGTCTCCCGTTGATATAGTAGAACTGCCGATCTGCACTTGCTCTTCCTTGACCCCACTGTGCTGATGAGATGAGGCCAACGACCTTGACGGTCTGCGACCTGCTTCCTGTCAGATCAGGACTGAGTGAAGAACGGGCAATGCTCACCCCTGCTCCAGACCTTCCCGCTTGGCCATAGCTCGGTCAACCTCCACCTCGAGCTCAAGAGCAATGTCCTGTACGCTCTCAAGCGCTTTAGGACCCCAGACTGCACCTACAGACGATCGAAGTGACCCTCGTCCATCTGTCGACAATTGGCTACTGCGCTTACTGCGTATCCACACCCATACCCATAAGTATAGGCTACATGACGCAGAGGCAGTATGTGAAGTGAAGAGAGCTCACGCTGCTTTGCCCGCTCCTATCGCTTCGACCTTGAGTCGTACGCCCTGCCTTCCGTCCACTTGCGACGCGCTCGCAGGCACTAGAGCATAGGCCGTCAAGAGACTCAAAGCTTTCGCTAGCTCCCGCTTGACTGTTCGCTCAATCTCCTTTCGCCTGACGGGAAGGGGAACGAATAGCCCAATTAAGGTGACGGTCGTTCCCCGCTACTAAAGTAAGCTTGAGCTACTCTTGCACCACGATGTCAACTTACCGGCCGAGCAACCTTTCCTGTTGAATCAAGCACTCTGCCATCTCGTCCAAGCTTGATGATTGCGCCCATGGGCGCACTATCCTTGGTAGCTGTGACAACAGTGACGGACTCGCATAATGCGCACAGAGCTGAAAGCGCTTCTCCCCGAAAACCAAACGTGGTCACTTTGTACAGCTCAGCGAGGGAGGGAAGCTTCGAAGTGTGGTGTTTGAGGGCTGTACTAAAAGTTAGCTGAGAACAGCGGAATAGCTGGTCACTCACCAATAGACTCCCAATCACCCTCAGCAATTCCTGAACCGTTGTCCGAGACTTCGACGCTCTCGAGCCCATTATCCTTGATGCGGACGTCTGACCCTGTCAGCTTAAGCATGCAAGAGTAGCCATATGGGAGAGCCCCCACCTATACTAGTCGCTCCTGCATCCAAGCTGTTCTCCACGAGCTCCTTGATCGCTCCTTGGAGGTCCAGAACCACTTGGCCAGAGTGTATCCGGTGTACCGAATTGGTATCAATAGCTACGACATGTCAGTGACGAGACAATGCATTGTCATACCTGACTCACCCTTGATGGACGTCGACATCCCTCCCCTTCCTCTCTCAAAGCTGCAAGAAACGATACCTAACTTGGTGATGTACTGATATTGTTAAAGAGAGCTCTCATATTGGTCCGGAACAGCGAATGATTTAGATCGCACCTCCACTCTGGCGTTTCCGTTCTTTTTCAGCAACATCTACTCGAATACAGTCAGCGTTCTGACCATCTCATTCACATTCATACCCTCAGTCTTCAATCGATAGCCAGACTGAGCAGGGAGAGCGGGCTTTGTAGCGCATTGTACTTCATCTGTGGTACTGGACTCCTCGTTCGCTAAACAGAGCCGACTAGATTACGACGACATGTCGGAATTTGCCACCGAGGATCTTGCTGCTCAATGTACGGTTTTGCAGGAGGACGAGATCACAGTCCTGGAGGTGAGGGACGTTCTCTAGATATACCATGTAGAACCTGGCTGACACGAGAGCCTTCTGGTCAGTCGATTTATCCGTCGCAGCTGTCTGTCCAACCGAACCCCTCCAACAAACCAGGTCAACTGATAAATATCGACTTACCAATCGCCCTCAGCTCGCCGATCGCCGTGCAGCTCGACACCATCGCGGGCCCATCAGCGACATTGGAGCTCTCACATCTTCCTCCTCTTGCTTTTCGACTGCTTTTGCCCTCAGCGTATCCGCTCACGGAATCGCCGAGACTGATCAGCATTCGAGCAGCGTTACCGAGTGGCGACAAGCTCGGTAATTGGTTGCCTAGGAGTGTCCTGAAGCATGTCCAGGACAAGCTTGGTGAGATGTGGCAAGAAGAGAAGGAGATCTGTGGAGAAGGCATCGGCGTGATCTGGAAGTGGTGGGAATGGGTGGCATCTGGCGACTTCCTTTCGGATACTGGCCTGCTTCAGGATAGCATTCTGAGGTACGTTCTGCTCCCTCTTCGCATGTGCCATGCTAACAGATGGTTCAGGCTCGCCGTACCGCCTATGATAACGCCTTCTGCGTTCCATACGATGCTCAAATCGTACAATGCGAGTCAGCTGCATTCCGATTTCGAGCAAACGGCTTTCTCCTGCTCTATCTGCTTGGAAAACCGAAAGGGAAAGAGCTGTGTGCAGATGCCCACCTGCGATTGTGTTTTGTGAGTATAATCATACTGCAAGAGAGCTAGTCTGACACTTCACAGTTGCACACCTTGCCTTAGCTCCTGCTGGACCCTTGCGATCACGGAAGGTACTTTGGAAAGCGTATCGTGCCCCAGCGTCTCGTGTGTGAAGCAACGAGCGTTGCGAGATCGCAAGGAGACTGTTGACGATGTCGACCCCGAGATGGTGGAGACTATCGTCGGACATGCCTTGCGTCATCGTTTCGAGGAGCTGAAAGAGAAACGCAAAGCCGAGATTGATCCGACATACACCACCTGCCCCCGACCGACCTGCCAAGCTGCGGTGCCCCCTCCACCGCCGACCATCGTTCCCGATACAATCTCATCATCTCGCGTGATCCGGCTTTCGGACTTATCCTCCACATCTACTCTATCCACTTCTTCAGCCTCGTCAGACGCCTCAGTATCAGCTAATCAGCCTGTCGAAGATCGCTGGGCGCGATATCGGCTTTGCCCGAAATGCAATTACTCGTTCTGCCTCTACTGCTCCGCAACGTGGCATGGACCACATACGCCATGCGCTTTCCCCCAGACGAGCCTGATCGTGGCGGAGTACCTCGGTCATTCCGAGGGGAGCGAGGGTCGCGCTAGAATGGAGGCGAGGAGAGGCAAGGGCAATTTGGAGCGGATGGTGGCCAAGTATCACGAGGATGAAGAGAATCGCAAGTGGTTGGAAGGCAAGACGCGGCCTTGTTCAGGCTGTGGCGTCAGAGTCGAGAAGAGGTACGTGTCATTTGTCATAACTTAAAGATCAATGCTAATACAATCGCAGTCACGGGTGCAACCACATGACGTGTGGACGATGTAGCGCGCACTTCTGCTATCGCTGTGGCGAACCGATAAAACCTACCGACCCGTACAAACACTACAACACACCGGGCAAAGCGTGCTATATGAAGCTGTTTGATCCGGAGGAAGTGGCACGATTCGAAAGGGAGACCATGGCTGCAGGCGAGGGTGGAGTAGAAGGAGGGGGAGGAGGGATAGGAGCTGAAGAGTGGCGCGATGTCAGAGGATTTTGGGAATGGTAGGTGGGCGGGAGCGCATCTGCATTTCGTATCTGCCATGTAACGCCATCATGTACCCATCATGTGTTCACCATATCTCTGTTGCCTATATCAATGCGTCCACTTGTCTTGCGCACGCGTCTTGCGCCTGGACGATCGAGTAACATTTGAATTTGTGCTGTCATATACTGTACGCAGGCAAAGTACAGTGATTGTGGCACTGCTTTTCAGGGTCGTCCCGTTGATCCAAAGCGGATCGAACGACCAGTTCATCAGAGATGTATACATCAGATCTGAGACCACCCGATGCAGAATGCAGGTTCTGCCGCTGTGCTCTTGCGTACGAGCCGAGCGACTGAACATGATAAGTATATGGCAATGCGATTCCATTCCATATATCTACACATAGTACAACACGATGAAACAAAGTACACATCTATGCTGTGGCATCCAACAACTTATGCCTACATGAGGACCTCTCCTTATTGGTGGTCTCTGTGCCCCCTCTTTCTTTTATCCACTGACAAATCAGCTGTGGTCTCTCGTGGATCGGTGGCAAACCACTTCAGTTACACCTGCGCATCGGATAACACACTTCACTACGTTGACATCAATTCAGAAGTAACCAGAGATACTGCAGATGAGTTCGATCGAAAGCTGAATCATCGATGCATGTACACGAAATAATAACACAGTTGAAATGCTCTGCTGAAACTCTTTTGATGATCTACTTCGTACTACTAGCAATTATTACTTCTAACCCTTCTGCATCTAGTCGACCTCCTCCACTGATGGGCCGTCCTCGTGGGCAGCACCACCCTCAGCGCCGGCACCGGGGAAGCCGCCGGGAGCACCACCGGGTGCGCCGCCCTGAGCACCGTAGAATCGCTGCATGATGGGGCTGGCAATGGCCTCGAGCTCCTTTTGTGTGCCCTCGATCTCCTCCTTGGAGGCTGACTCCATGGTGTCGAGTTGAGCAATGACCTCGTTGACCTTCTTCTCGAGGGTCTCCTTGTCCTCTGCGGAGAACTTGTCGCCGTTCTCGCTGAGAGTCTGCTTGAGGGAGTAAGAGTATGACTCGAGACCGTTCTTGGCTTGGACACGCTCGGCAACGAGCTTGTCCTCCTCGGCGTACTTCTCGGCGTTCTTGACCATCTCCTCGATCTCCTCCTTGGAGAGACGACCCTTGTCGTTGGTGATGGTGATCTTGTTGCTCTTACCGGTGCTCTTGTCGGCGGCGTTGACGTTCAAAATACCGTTGGCGTCGACGTCGAAAGAGACCTCGATTTGAGGAACACCTCGAGGGGCGGGAGGGATACCGGAGAGCTCGAACTTTCCGAGGAGGTTGCAGTCCTTTGTCTTGGCACGCTCACCCTCGTAGACTTGGATGAGGACACCAGGCTGGTTGTCGGCGTAGGTGGAGAAGGTCTCGGACTTCTTGGTGGGGACAGTGGTGTTACGCTTGATGAGAGGAGTCATGATACCACCAGCGGTCTCGATACCCATGGACAATGGGGCAACGTCGAGAAGGAGCAAGTCCTGAGTGGCCTCGGAGGTGTCACCGGTAAGGATAGCAGCCTGGACGGCAGCACCGTAGGCGACGGCCTCGTCGGGGTTGATAGACCTGTTGGGCTCACGGCCAGAGAACATGTCGGAGACGAGCTTCTGGACCTTGGGGATACGGGTGGAACCACCGACAAGGACGATCTCGTTGACGTTGGACTTGTCGATCTTGGAGTCACGGAGAACCTTCTCGACGGGGTCCATGGTAGAGCGGAAGAGGTCCTGGCAGAGCTCCTCGAAACGGGCACGGGTGATGGAGGTGTAGAAGTCGATACCGTCGAAGAGAGAGTCGATCTCGATGGAGGTCTGGGCGGCAGACGAGAGAGTGCGCTTAGCACGCTCACATGCGGTACGCAGACGACGGAGAGCACGAGCGTTGGAGGAAAGGTCTACGAATATGAGGTCAGCAGATGCTCAATTGACTATGATGGGGTTGTTACTCACCCTTCTTGTGCTTCCTCTTGAACTCCTGAGTGAAGTGGTTGACGAGACGGTTGTCAAAGTCCTCACCACCCAAGTGGGTGTCACCGGCAGTGGCCTTGACCTCGAAGATACCCTCCTCGATGGTAAGGAGCGAGACATCGAATGTACCACCACCCAAGTCGAAGATGAGGACGTTCTTCTCGCCCTCACCCTTCTTGTCGAGACCGTAAGCGATGGCAGCGGCGGTAGGCTCGTTGATGATACGGAGGACGTCGAGACCAGCGATCATACCGGCGTCCTTGGTAGCTTGACGCTGAGAGTCGTTGAAGTAGGCAGGGACGGTGACGACGGCCTTGGTGACGGTGCCACCGAGGTAGGCCTCGGCGGTCTCCTTCATCTTAATCAAGACCATGGAAGAGATCTCCTCGGGTGACTGTGAGGGAAAAGTTCAGTGGAAAGTCCATATCGTTCTAGAAGATTCCTACTCACGAAGGTCTTCTCCTCGCCTCTGTACTCGACCTGGATGATGGGCTTGCCGCTCTTGCTGATGATCTTGAAGGGCCAGTGCTTCATGTCGGCCTGGACCTCAGCATCGTCGAACTTGCGGCCAATTAATCGCTTGGCGTCGAAGACGGTGTTGTAAGGGTTCATGGCGACCTGGTTCTTGGCGGCATCACCGATCAATCGCTCAGAGTCGTTGAAGGCGACGTATGAGGGGGTGGTTCGGTTACCCTGGTCGTTGGCAATGATCTCAACACGGTCATTTTGCCAGACGGCGACACAAGAGTAGGTTGTACCCTAATCACTCAACGTCAGCAAAATTGTTCTGGTCGCTCAACTATCGACGGGAAGCACTCACCAAATCAATACCAACAGCCTTGACCATTTTGTTTTATTCTTTGTAGTTTAAAGTGTTAAAAGGTGTGCGTGTGCAAGTGTTCACTCTATATTTGATGTGAGAGGAAAGTTGAAAAGAGAAGAGAAAGAGACGGAATGATGAGAGGGGAAAGAGGTTTTATAACGCAGGTGTCTGGGGGATGGGATGGAATGGCAACGAATGCGGCTGGAACGAGGGAAGCTGCGAGACTTTGCCACAAGAGTGGAGGTTGTTCCAACATGGAATGCACCAGAACTTTTCTACACAGTGACGTTATCTATACACGAGCACACTGCATCTAATGTGGGAGGAGCATTCAACTACTGCGAGAACACGTGGTTCATCATATTCTCTCTTCGACAAGTATGTTCCAGTAATAGCGAATGCGAACTGGAGTGGCCCAGAATGTGTGAGAGCCACATGGAAACGACTGGGCCTGTCAGAGTGATTAACGAGCCACGATGAGTTGCAGTACGCCGAAGAATAGAGCTTAGATGTTGATAATTCAGATAACACTTCTCTCCTGCTACCGAAGGTTGTCGACAGGCCCGGGAGAGCAGATGTCAAGACTGTGAGCCTCACTACTACGTGAAGCATCACCGCAATATGTCATCCCGACATCTACTCCGACCGTGCAATCTCCTGGTCATCTCCATCATCTTGCATGTGGAGATAATCGACCGGTGATAGTGGTGGCATCAAGTCGTGGTTCAAGTACTGCCACAAGTCGTCGCTGAACAACTCCCTCCGTGGGCACCTTCTAATCGTACGAGTCGGCAAGACTCGGAATAGGCAGCGCATCGGAGGGTACCTCGTCTGTGCACTCTGTACCCTGTAGAATCAAAGTGTAGATACGATCACTCGCAATCCCGGGAAATTGACATAACAGATGATACAGGTACTATACAACATCGCCGTCATGCCTTGGTCCGATCCCGATTCTACCGTCACTTCAGCACGGTTCTTCTACACTGGCTTGGGAAGCTTGTCGACTGCTTTGAGGTTGTACGAGACATTTCTAGAGTAGTTGGCGAAGAGCTGCGCCGTGATGTGCACTGCTCCGGCCGAGTCGAGGAATTCCTATAGCACCAGTCATACCATGTCAGCCTCATAAATGTCGAACACCACATGAGGTCTGGCTAACGCAGATTGAGCAGAGCGTACTTTAATACAGTGATTCATCTCGACGACTGCTTCGTTACACTTGTCCTATCACATCAGTGGCATGTCAGCCGAGTGTAGCTGGAGGTGTATTATGACAGCTTGGGCACTCACGACATTCTTGATAATTCGCTCCAGCAATACGGCCTGTTCAGCCTCGTGAGGGTTCTCCATTGTCCGTGTTTGTGCAGCGTTGTAGCGGTATAGCAATGTCTATATCAACGCGTAGATAGATTCATTGTTTTCAAGCGCTGTTGCATGCACGCGTCTGATCAACAACAATGACGGAGATTGACCACTAGTCCATTCGATGGGGACACGTGTTTTGTGGCGGTCGTACCACTTGATACTAGCTGCATACGCACTCTCCCGGGTTGTGCCTGCCAGAGTGCTAGAGTTGCGGTGATTCTACTTTTTCTATAGATTGAATTTCAGGAAAAAGTCACAAAGGCGAATGGGTGAAAATCACAACAACGATCGTATCACCTTTTTCTTATATGCAGTGTTAGACACAGCGCAGCATATCCCGACCTTGTCCGATCCTTTCGCTTGTCACAGCGGACATATTGGACTTCTACTTCATTCTTTCAAACATACATAAACACCTCATCACGAGCAGTCGCATCCCCCCTCTTTTCTCCCTTTCCATCCATTCGCATCCTTCGCTCCCTCGTCCGATCGTTTATCAGGCAAAGCCCGCGTCGCCACCATGTCAGCCGTCGCGATGGACTTCCTCAACAAGTACGCCCCGGTCATCGCAGACCAGTTCGTGTACATGAACGCCACCCAAACGCAGAACACCCTCTACGGCGATGTTGCGCTCGACAACCTCAACTGGCTCGAGAGGACTTGGGCATCGTACTATATCTGGGTCGGTAACCCTGTCCTCGCCACTGGTCTTATGAGTTTCCTCCTGCACGAGGTGAGTAGCTATGATCTACCGCGTACGCCTTGGCGTATCTGACTGATCTGACTTGATGTGCGCTTAGGTGGTGTACTTTGGCCGAGCGATCCCATGGCTCATCATCGACGCGATCCCATACTTCCGTCAATGGAAGATCCAACCCAACAAGACCGTCTCCAACGCTCAGCTCTGGAAATGCATCAAGGTCGTCCTTCTCACTCATTTCACCTGCGAACTGCCTTTGATCTACGCTTTCCACCCTATCTGCTGCTACTTTGGCATGAAGACCTACGAGGTGCCGTTCACGCCCATCGCGTTGATGGCGGCTCAAATCGCCTTCTTCTTCGTATTCGAGGACACCTTCCATTACTGGGCGCACCGTGCTCTTCACTGGGGTCCTCTGTACAAGAACATCCACAAGCTGCACCACGAGTTCTCCGCTCCTATCGGCATGGTGAGTCGTCTTTCCCTTCGTCACAGTCTCTATTCACTGATCGCCGTTGACTTGATACGCAGGCTGCCGAGTACGCTCACCCTCTCGAAGTCCTCATTCTCGCTCAAGGCACCATCTCCGGTCCATTCATCTACTGCTTGTTCCGTCAAGATCTCCACATTCTCACTGTCTACCTCTGGATCACCCTTCGATTGTGGCAAGCTGTTGACGCGCACTCTGGTTACGACTTCCCTTGGTCTCTTCGCCAATTCATCCCCTTCTGGGCCGGTGCAGACCACCACGACTACCACCACGCTGCGTTCACCAGTGAGTTTACTCGAATTCTTCCTGATACATGCGCTGACGATTGTCTAGACTGCTTCTCTACTAGCTTCCGTTGGTGGGACTACACTCTCGGCACAGATAACAAGGTGTGTCGCTGTACAGCTGCCTTTCTCAATCGAAACCAGAGAGCTGATTTGCAATCACCATAGTACCACGCATTCAAGGCACGTGTTGCCGCTGCCAAAGCTTCGGACCGAGCGAGGATTGAGAAGGAAGAGCTGGAGCAGGCAGAAGCAGAGGGTTTGATTGCCGAACGACAGGTGTTGGCGGGCAAGAAGAAGACTTTGCAGAAGTTCGAGTAAGGTCTAGATACTTAGAATTAGACCCGTCGATATGGAGATGGGAGATGGGCAAGGACACTGTCTTTCATTTTGAGCATCAAACCATCACTACATACATAAAACGCAATGACAAATAACGATATCGATACTTTTACATTATTCGCATTCGCTACGGATCCGCATTCGCTCCCCGATACTGATGAAGGCACCGGTGTAGAGTATAGTTACTGCGAGGATGCGGGCTTGACAGAAATTATCGACTCTGTTCTATCACGGAATGCGGGTAGATGCGAGTACGAGTACGAGTACAGTCCAAAATGAGCCTGGACCACAGTAATCAGTTCTAATGTTTACAGAGGAGATGACGTATTAAAATACATACGCCTATAACGGGCAATCGGTTAGTAACTAAATCAAATCCGCAAGACCAACGCTCAAGCTCAATGTAATGTTCTTCGCCACCTCAATCGATACCGTGTCTTGTCTTATCGAACCCAATCGTAGGTAAATAAGAATCGAATCGGTACAGCCCTATAGCCCTATAATCATAGAGACCTATATACGTTCCTCGCATTCGCACTCGCACCCGTACAATGTCCGGATATAATGCTCAGTACTCGACCTCCGGCGCTTCCGCTGGTGGGGCGTCGCAGATGAACGCCCAAGGTAACCAAGGTTACCAGAGTGCTCAAGGCTACCAAGGGACCCAAGGTTATCAAAGTGCTCAAGGTGCCCAAGGTAATCAAGGTTACCAGAGCGCGCAAGGTTACCAAGGCACTCAAGGTTACCAAAATACTCAAGGGACTCAAGGATACCAAAATGCGCAAGGTACGCAAGGCTACCAAGGCAACCAAGGTGCGCAGGGTGCAAGCACGGGACAACAAGATGCGCTCGGTGAGTTTTCGTAGTATCCTACGTAGTGGTATATAATCACAGAATATGCGTTGCTGCGCAAGAACCATCAATATACCCGAGACCGAGAACAAGTGCTGATCGACCTCCCCGAGCAGACAAAGGCGTCGATACGGTCCTTCGTAAATTGGGCCATGGGCAGTCGGCCGCTACAACCGAGAAGATCTCGGACGGGATTCGATCCGTGTTCAAGAAGGTGAATTTGGCGTACATTGTTTGCGCTGTGCAGATGACTGATCACCCGACGTCGCTAGGTCACTGGCAAAGACATCCCTATCAAAGATCAGGAGTAGGGCGGGGCAGTGGTCTCCTGTTTCTAGTTTCCGGTTCCATTTCGGTGTGCGACTGGAGATACGTTACTGGTCCCGCATTCGGTAAAAGAAGCTGTAATTACATAAGCATCGTGAATGTATTAAGATATGCGACAAGATGTCAAGATCAACAGAAGACTATTGCTACATCGTATTTCGCTCGAAGCACTATAGGCTCGTATGAGAGGAACTAGCTGACTAACTATCATTATAAGTATTAACGTATACGCGCATCCGAAGTATCATACTCGAAACAGATTATTGGGAGATGTGAGAGCAGATCAAACATCAACATCAACGTGACCCCTGTTGCCCGCACCGGCCACACCGTGGGTGAACGGGATATGATGCCCGCCATCCCCGCCAGAGTTGTCATGCGCACGCGCAGTAGGTTGCTGAGTATAAGTGTTGTCCGTGGCGTAGCTCTGTCCGTAAGATGGAGTAGTGTATTCCGTGGTCGGCTTTCCGCCTCCGGTGCCAGCGCCGTTGACTCCGTAGGCAGCGCGGGGCGCGGAGGACTCGTCGACGAACGTCGAGTCGGATCGGCGAGGGCGCGCGTCAATCAGTTGCGCGAGCATGCCCTCGATCCTCTCCAGCCGCGATTCCATAGGGCCCGGGCGGTGCTCCAGGTCGAACACCTAAACACAATCATATCAGCTTGAGACATGTGGAGTGTACGAGAGCATGTACTCACAGCATCCCTGTTTCCGGCAGTGAGCAAGTCGCCCAATCCAGGACCAGTAACGGCCATGCTGCGTCCAGCTGAATTGCCCCCCTGACCCTTCTCTCCCTTCTCCGGGTCGGCGTTTCGTTCGTCCGGTGAAGGACCGTCGGGCCCAGCCCCTTGGGGCGAGGGCGACTCAGCGTCCGACTCTGGTCCAAGGACGGTCTCGTATTGAAGTACTTTCTGTCAACGTCACTGCAATTAGTGACCGTTCCATGTGCAGTTGGATTGGCAAGGCGGCCCAGAGTCTGTTGCCACTCACCAGCATCTTGTAGAAGCCCGCAGCGATAGTAGCGCCGAGAGCAGGTCCGAGCCAGTAGATCCAGTCTACATCGTCATCACCGATCAGCAGCCGCTCATCCATATGAAGTAGTAAGACTGAGGAGAAACTCACGATATCCGCTGAAAGTCCTGAGTACGACAGCGGGGCCAAAGCTTCGTGCGGGGTTTAACGAACCGCCAGTGTAGTAGACGCCCAGAAGCTCAGCGACGAACAGAGCCAATCCGATACCGATGGGAGCGATGAATGTCGCCTTGTGCTTCTCAGCGGCAAGAAGCAGAATCGCAAGCATGAGCCTAGATAACGCGTGTCAACACGGGCATACAATATACCAAGAGAGAGGTTGGGTCTTAAGGCGATCATTGTGCTCTGAGACAGTACTCACAATGAAGTCAAGAACATCTCGATGAACAAGCCTTGGACGATCGAAGTGCCGCCTCCCAGCTCTGTGCGGACGTTCCTGCGTAGTGCGTCAGCGACCGCTATGATGTGGTTAATGAAAAAAGCAGAAACTCACAAAGTTCCCGGAGTGATAGCTTGGATGATGGCGGCGCCCTATCGCACAATGCAATCAGTAACGAACGCAACTCGCGGGAATCGCTAGTAGGGACTCACGGTGACACCGCCCAAAATCTGACTGAAGGTTAGGAGCGCACCTCGGAGCGGAGTTAGGGCTCCGACCAGGACCATACCGAGTGAGACGGCGGGGTTGAATAGGCCTCCAGAAACGCGGAAGAAGATCCAGGCGTTGACGGCGAGCGAGAAACCGAATGATAGAGCGATGTAAAGCAAGTTGGACGTGTTGACTGTCGAGGCCGTGGTCCCATCTTGCCCCGAGGTCGTGTCCCCCGTCACCGATGTAGTGGGGATGAGCGCGACGCTGTTGTCGTCCACATCATCAGCGAACGGTTCTCATCTTATGGATCGAGAAGCAGGAGGAGGGGGGCTGGGGGCCAGACTCACTTGGTACCTCCCAAAGCGAAGATCATGAACAGAACCGTCCCGACATACTCGCCAATCATAGCGATGAAGTCTGATCACCCATTACCACACTCCGTAATCAGCATGGTCACTTACTGCTAGTCAAGTCAGACACGGTGTGATCGACTCACGGTTCTTGAGTGCCAAGTTAGCAGGGCCTTGGTCGGGCTTGCGCAGATGCCAGTTGATCTGATTCCTCTTCTTGAGCTGGTTCTTGCGCTCGGGATGCGACGCATCCAGATGTTCCAGATCGCGGTTATTGGACGGGAGCGACATGGCGGCGGCGGCGGCGGCACTCCTTCTTGGTGGTCTCAACGTAGAACCAAAGGGCCAAGGATGTTAGAACGGGAGTGGGGTTGATCGACTAAGATCTGATGCGAGACGGACGGGGAATAAGTGGCCTAGTCTTAGACAACGATCACCTACAGTATATAACCTTTTCATACAGCTACTAACTACGCAAACTTCGATGAGCCAGGCTAACAGACCGTCAGGCTGTACCAAAGAATTCTGCTTGACTGTGCTAAATAGTACACTGCAGATCGACGTCATGATGCCGATATAGGTATTCACCTTTACGTGCATGCATCGCATGCTTTGGATGCATTGCACAAGTCTTGCGCAAGCAATAGTAATATAGTATAGTCATAGGCAGCGAAGAATGGTAATGCGCAGGCTCAAGCTGGGGCTGGATCAGCGCTCCAGAGACATATTCGCCTTGCCCCGCTCCCCGCTGCTGTGATCTTTGATCTGGGCCATTCAGGCTACCGATCGGCGCAGGCCAGCTGCTCTGCCACGCGCAACTCTACTACGTACGAGACATCCAGTAAACGGGAACAAGTGCAACGCAAGCAGGCAGGCAGAATGGAAGAAGGTAGTCATCGTAATTATTAGCTGAGCAGGGAGTTAGTCAAAGGCCGGTGATCTCTGCCGCGTCACAGGCACGGAAGGTCTTTGTGCTTTTGGGCTTTTGGGCTTTTGCGCTTCTGTACTTTTGGTGATATCATTTTGGTGCTTCTGTGCATTTGGCTAGCACGATGATACCGATACTCATGCATGTCGCTGTGCTGGGTGCTATGTATAGACCTGCGCATCATTCTTGCACTTGCTGTCATTCCACAGTCCTTGCGCAGTTGGGTTCTGGGATGCATGATATATGATATATGATATATGTTATATAAGGCTCTGCGAGTACTATCTTCGACGTTCTTGTCCGCTCGCTCGCACCCAGAATGAAATTGGGAAAATCAACGATAGAACGAACATGTGTCTCGCTATTGACCAGAACGACAAGGACGAAGATATTACTACAACCACTAATACACCACCAGCTTCAACATCTCAGTGCGCTCAGGAGAGCCACGCACCATCTAGACCTGCTTTTGCCATACAGTGCGGGCATGGTGGTAATGCTCACAGCGCACCAAACAGCCTGACGTCAAGGCAGATGCGGGATCAAATGGGATGAATGGTATGGAACTACTGATGCCATTCTCTGAACGCGTCATAGCACGAGTCAGTACTACTAGTAGTGCTAGTGGTGACATAGCGGGATAGAGGACAAAGGAAGGCTTGGCATTATCGTCATTCCCCCTTGCTATGCTGTCACTGCATCACCTAACCCGCTCATGCTTATGTATAAATATATCCACACACTCACACGTATATAATCTTTACTCACTCATCACATCAGTATCTCATTCAGCTTATCGCATAACAAACCGCCAAGACGACAAGCATCAACACCGCTCCTGCACATTCCATCATGGCTGAGAACACCGCTACCGCTCCTACCACCGACACCACCACTGGTGCCGCCACTGGCCAGCAGGACGCCTTGGGTGTGTACCCGCTCTTACCACTCAGCATTCGTAATCATACTGATTATTGATGTTCGCACTTACAGACAAGGGCGTTAATGCCGCTTTGACCAAGGCCGGCCACGGTCAGAACGCCAGCACCACTGAGAAGATCTCTGACGGTCTCAGGACCGGCTTCAAGAAGGTAAGTCGTCTGTCGAATACGCCCTACTGGTCTTCAGTACTAGTAATCACTCAGAATGCTAATCCTCTCTATCCTTGTCTACTCCCGTAGATGACCGGCAAGGATGTGCCTATCGCCGACAAGCAGTAATTGCGAAGTTAGCGCAGTAGCGTCGTGAGAAGTCAATGAAAGTAGATAGCCTATGCAAGCAGTATCCAGACAGCGTTATCGCCCACGAGTACTTCTACACACTTCCACACTACACTGATCAGCAGTTGTTGCTAGTTGCTAGTTGCAAGATAGCCCATGCTTGTACAACTGATCGTACACACTACCCATCTGTTGTGCGCGCAACTATGCATGATGGTATTGCTGTCTATGGTCTATGCTAATCTAATATGATACTTCGTTGCCTGTCACACCTTCTAAAGCTACTCTACTCGTTGTTGTCCAACTCCGAGTTGGAGTTGGCCCTGGACCTTCTCTTGGCGGCGTTACCGGCAAGAGCGCGCTTGAAGTGGTCGAGGCTGAAGCCCGATTGACTTGCTCTCCTTTGCAAGTCTGCCTCGGCCCTCTTCTCCTCGTCCTCGGGTTCAGGCGAACCAGCCCTGCTGTCTGCTGGGCTGCCTACGACCGAGTCGTTTCCTGTAAGCTCATCGCTGCCCTTGTAGAACCCGGAGGAGACGCGTTGAGCGCCGCTGAACGAGCCGTGGCGAGATCCGGCAGGAGTGATGACGGGGGTAACGTCAGGGGTGGCACGAGTGTTGTAGCGGTCCACGGGTTGCTCGATGATCAATTGGAAAGTCTTGGTCTCGTTGTCCCATGATGCGGTGACGTGTGACAGGTCCTCGACGAGGAAGTCGGGTCGCTCCTTCTCGAGCTCTTCACGCTCGTGAGAAGTGCAAGTAGCGAGAACCAAAGCGCCAGAGGCTTTACCAGATCGGATACCGGTAGGTGCGTCCTCAACAACGATGGCTAAATGCGTACAAGTCAGCATGGCTTCTGTGTCAAGCTGTTCTGTCACACTCACACTCGAAGGGGGAAGCATTGCAGCCTGATGCACCGAGGAGGTATGGGTCGGGGAAGGGCTTGCCGCGGGTGACAGAGTCGGCAGTCACGAACACCTTTGGTGTTGTCAGGCCAGCGATGGGGATCGCCTTTCCGGCGTAAAAGAATGTTGCTGAGTAGGGGAGATTAGTGAACAGTGTTTCCCATTGAGCGACAAGCAAGCTTACAGCTAGTGCAGATAGCCCATTTCTCCTCGCCACCTCTAATCTCGTTGTCTGCGCTCAAGTCGTCGAGCAATTTTGCGACACCGGGCAAAACCTCGATACCGCTCTTGCCGCTGGTGCGTCCGATCTCCTCGGCTGCTTCCAGGATAGCAGTCTCGAATCTGATGACTTCGGATGCGAGCACCTCTGGGTCGGAGAGGTTGCACCATTTCTTCAAGACGTCGATAGTTCGCATACCGTGTGCGGCTAAAGCGACGATCAGATTCGTAATCTTTACAGATAGAGTGCACGACTTACATCGGAGAATGTCCTCCAAGTCGAGAGGGTACCTCTCAGCGAAGAGTTGCCAAGCCTTGACGACGGCGGGACTCGAGTTGATGAGTGTTCCGTCCATGTCGAACAGAACCGACTCGACGTTGATAGTGACAACGTGAGGGTCGGTGACCGGGGTCAATTGGCCAGACGCAAGAGCGGCGAATGAACCTCGACGAGAAGGTGCGGTTGAGGGAGCACCGGAAGGAGGTTGAGAGGAAGAAGGGGTGGGGAGGGCGGACATGGTGAAAGCGGATTTGGTGAAGACGGACATGGTGACGGTCTTTCTTGTTTGTGCGAGTGTAAGCTACAGTAGTGAGAAGTTCTGGCTAATGCTGTATCAAGGTGTAAAGGCCTTTGATATTTTTGCTGCAAGTTGGTAATGGGTTGATTCACGACAGAGATGAGAGTCGATGCGATGGGGTGAAAATGAGGTATTGTTGCAAAATCAAAAGTGCAAAGTGCAAAGTGGGATGGAGAAAGTGGTCGGTGGAACCTGTTAATGATACGCACGTAGTATGACCGGTCGGGAGGGGAGCGGCCAGAGGCGGAACTGGAACTGGAAAAAAAGAAAAAAACACGTTTGGAACAGATTCAGATCCCGATATCACCACTTGCACTGGCACAGCGCATTGCATCGCTTGGAGCTAAGCTGCAGGGCGTCGGAGCAGGGGTCAGGGGAGCAAGGGGAGAACCTCGTTTCAAGGTGATTGCATAGTGTGCGTGGTGCATGACTAATGACGCACTCTCTGCGTCACTAATGGCACTGAATGAACGCCACGCCTAAAACAAGCAGTGCTCTATCTCAGCAGAGTAAGAGGCGTAGTAGTGAGAAGAATGAAAATTCGATCAGCTCCTGTTGTCTTGGCTTTTCCTCTTCCAATTCAGGGTTTGATCAGAACGTAAAGAGGGTGCTAAGCCGGCGGTAACAGCCCACGGGCGCACAAGCATCTTTCTCATGACATCATGGTTCTGAAAATTTGAGTGTTTTTTCCGACGGACAAGAGTCAACCCCGAGTGCGAGAGTGCGAGAGTGGGGGTAGACACGGACGTGCAAAGTTACCCTCTTTACCGCCGCAAGTGGCCTCCCCAAAATGAAAAAGAGATGACTAGGCGTGCGTCAGGGCAACCTAAACCGCGTCACCCCGGCTTCACCGCTTGACCGCTTTGACCGCTCCCCAAGCGATAAGCGATGTTTTAGACCTTTTTCTTTCCGTTCCCAGATTCACCTCGTCTGTCCCGAAGAAACAGCGGTATCAGGTATTATCCGCCAGGTATCTGGTCTCACCCGCCAAGCGTACCATGCCCGCCCGAGATGGAGCGTCCTCGCGTTCAGTCCTCGCGCCCTCGATCTCTCCCCCCCCAGTCGTATCTGTCTCCGTACGAGCCTATGATAAAACCTTTTATGCATTCTCACTCCCAGATCTGACATCACCGCCAGTTATACTTCCATCCACGTTCTAACACTCCTAACAACTGCACTACCACTGCACTACTACTGTTTTTCATTCCGTCTTTTCATTCTCACATCACTATCTCCAATCGAAAAGCTTGATACACACACTTAGCATCTCTTCTACATCCTACATAGCACTTTAAGCATCACACTCATCGCACCGCGCACGAATCAAACGAAATCAACAACATGTCCGCCGCATCCACCGCTCCCACCACGCCCGAGGCTCTCCAGAACTTCTCAGACCTGGACATCCACTCCAACGTCACCACTCCCGGTACGTCCATATCTCGTCGTTGTTAGAGTATCACTAACAAGTCTTGTAGCTGCCACTCGCCCGTCATCCCCTATTCCTGACGTCCTCCCTCCGTCGCCACTAAAGAGCGGCAAGCACCGTGTAGCAATCATTGGCTCCGGTTCATGGGGCTCAGCATTGGCAAAGATCGCCGCTGAGAACGCATGGAAGCGGAACGACGAGTTCCACTCCGAGGTCCGCATGTGGGTCAGGGAGAAGATTGTAAGTCATGTCGTCCCATGCAGCTACATTCATAGCTAATCACAAGGACTTGTGCCTACAGGTCGACGGCAAGCCTCTGACACATATCATCAACCGCACTCACCTCAACTCGCGATACCTCCCCGACATCGCCTTGCCTAAGAACCTCGTCGCCACCCCTCATCTCAAGGACGTCGTCAAAGACGCAACTCTGATCGTCTTCGTGGTTCCTCATCAGTTCCTCCACACCGTCTTGAACGAGCTCTCCCGACCGGGCGTTGTCGCTCCTGGCGCTCGAGCTATCACCGCTATCAAGGGTGTCGAGGTCAACGGTACCGACATTCAGACATTTGCCAGCTTGATCGAGGCAAAGCTCTCTCTTCCATCATCCGCTCTTAGCGGCGCTAACATTGCCCTTGAAGGTGAGTAACTATCAAATTGAAATTGGGCAATGCTGACTTGTATATAGTTGCCAAGGGCCAATTCTGCGAGACCACCATCGGCTGTCCCACACACGCCGACTCATTGCTTTGGACAGCAGTCTTTGATGCTCCTACTTTCCGAGTAGCAGCGGTCGAGGATGTCAACGGTGTCTCACTTGGTGGTGCGCTCAAGAACATCGTCGCCCTCGCTGCAGGCATCGTCGACGGTCTCGGTCTTGGCGGTAACACCAAGGCTGCTATTCTGAGAATAGGTCTGAAGGAGATGACCGAGTTCTGCCTCGAGTTCTTCGCAGGCAGCAAGGCTGAGACGTGAGTCTGCTGCATATTGGATTGATGCCAATGCTGATTTTTCGATTTTAGCTTCTCCAACGAGTCTGCTGGTATTGCCGACCTTATCACTACATGCTACGGTGGACGAAACCGAAAGTGTGCCGAGGAGTTTGTCAAGTCTGGACAGACATTCCCCGAGATCGAGAAACGCTTGCTCAACGGCCAGAAGCTGCAAGGCACCGCTACTGCCGAGGAGGTGAACACTTTCCTGGTGGCCCGAAAGAGGGTCTACGCATACCCATTGTTCGAGAAAGTGTACCAGATCGCCTTCCAGGGTCTGCCCGCCAAGGAGCTCGTCAAGGGGTTGTAAGGTGGACGGTGGACGCACTCGCACTCGGGCTGAAGAGTGTGGTGCAGCTGTAGCATCTAGTCTTGTGCAATGAGCGCTGTGCACTGTGCGCTGTGCGCTGCACACAGCGGTTCTCTCTTCCTTTCCCCTTTCCTTATACGTAGCATAGATCTCAATCATAGAAAGAATAGAAGCAATATCTCTCCCCCTTAGCATAGTCAAATGTCATGACGACCTCGTCAATACAAAATTTGAATTGGCCGATTCAATCGATAAGACACTTATAGTTACAGTACGACCGGTTATAGCCGAACTCGCATCTCGGCGAGACGCAAGCAGCAAAAACCAAACCAGCTGATTATTTTCAGTAGCAATACTCTACCAAGTGCAACGCTTGGCATTCAGATACAACACCCATACATCTATTCGTCTGTCTCCCGACACACCCAGGCCCTCGCCTACGTCCGACAGCGCCTACATCGATACAAAGGACGCGACCAGCAGATATTCGCCACTCCGCCACCCCGACCCAAGTGCAATGACATCGGCCGATGGCCTCTTGAACGTTCACACGCCCAATTTGCCCCTTGACGTACTCTCGAACATCGCTGCGCTCGTCTCGCCGCCCTTCTACCCGGTCCCCTTCGAAGCTGGAGCTGAAGCTGGACCCAGCAACAGACCGCAGAACGAAGTGATACACGCCCTCGACCCGCTTCCGCCGCCAGCCCAGCTACCGACTCAGCTCATCTCGGCGTTCTCCCGCTCTTCCGAGCGATGCCTCGAAGCTGCCCGACCATGGTTGTGGGAGAACGTCGACGTCCGCTCGGGGAGAGGATGGCTCGCCATCGTTAACGCACTCACTGAAGAGGTCATAGAGCCAGATGTCATCGAGCCGCCATCGGCATCGGAACGCGCTCAGCCAGGTCCCATGCCTATAGACGGTCTGCCTGTATCAGGCCCAGAAGCACACCGAGCGCCGAACACCATTTCTTCCGGCCTCAATATCTATACGGCCCCGCCCCCATCCTCAACTTATCCCAATCCGTACACTGCAGCCCCGTCATCCTCATCCAACTTTGCCAACGAATACTCATACTCGCCCCCTCAACCATCTCATATCTCCTTGCTGCTCACTCCTCCAGCTTCCCGTAACGCGTCACCAGGTGGCTCGTACTTTCTCCCTCAGCCAGCAATCACTGCCAATCCCGCCGCACAACCGTTCGCAGCTCCACCTCCGGTTGTCCCTGCCCCTGCAGTCCTCCCAGCTATCGTCAAATCTCAAGCTTCGGCGGCAAAGGCCCGTCTGCGAGGAAGGTCGCGAAGTCCGCGTCGAAGCGTCGGCTTCGATACGGAAGGTATACAAGAAGTCTTGGATCGGAGCAGAAGCGCAAGTTCACACGTGAGCGGAGGTAGCGCAGGCGGTATCAAGCGGCGATCCAGTCTCTCCAAATCTCACGCATTCCATAATCGCGACGGAAGCGATGGCGAGGAAGACGAACTGCAAGACCAGGTCATGCCTCTATCTTCCTCACTGTACCGATCTAGTCCGTTCAACCCGCCTCTCGTGCTCGACGCAAAGACAGCAGCGCACCTGGATTTACTCCCGCCTCCCGGTCCGTACATCCGTCATCTCAATTTCACCAATTTCCGCACCATCGGCAGTAGAAGAAGCCAGGAAGAGGCGGTCAGAGAAAAGTTCGTGACCACCGGTAGATTGGAAGGCGTCATCAAGGTAAGCCAGGAAGCTATGTCATTTGATCACCAGCTGACTTTGCTTTAGAATGCGCCCAATCTGGTGTCACTGTGTATGACAGAGTATGTCGATTCCGCGCTGGGCTATCCTGTCATCGAAGAGCTATTCTTCCGAGGCTCCCGTCGTCCTCGTTTCCGTTCGCGATCGAAGTCCCTCTCGCGTGCCAGATCGCTCTCTATCGGTCCACCACCTTCCACCGCATCGACCACCCATGATCAGCATGACCCGCCACGTCCAACCTATGTGCCATATGAAGATGAGACCGACGAGCAAAAATGGAAGCGTCGAGCGATGTTTACTCCGCTGGAAGCACTCGATCTCACCGGCTGTGTCAGTGGCGTATTCACTCAGGCAATGAAAGAGTTTTTCCACACGTGGCTCGTGCCGGAGGACGATACCGAGGACGACGACGAGAGGGGAAGGGGCAGGGGGCGGAGACGGTGGAGCCGACAATCGAGCATGAGTGGGAGTGTGAGTGGGATGGTCTCCCACGATGACACCGAAGACGAGAGTGGGGTCGACGAACATCGACGATCGCGTCACAGATCCCCCAAATTCCGTGCCCTTCGCCGTCTATCGCTCCGCATGTGCACATCGCTCGACGCGCCATTGATCACTGCGGTGGTCTTGGCTTGTCCCAACTTGACTCACCTCGACCTCTCCAATACTCGCGTCCCGTCCGAACTCCTCGACTGGCTCACCGAGAATTGTCCTCGTAACCTTCGCCTCACATCGCTGAGTCTTGCGCGATGTGCCCGTCTCAGCTCTCGAGCAATCGTCGACTTCTTGTGCTACTCCCCCGCTGCGCGGGACATCATCGATTTGAACCTATTCGTCAACCCGACGCAAGGAACTGCCATACAGGAGGACGACCTGATGCGGCTGATCACTTCAGCGCCATGCTTCAAGAGCGGTAAACTGCGATACCTAGATTTGTCGTCGGCGAGGATCACACCCGAGCATCTCGTCAAAGGCGTCTTTCCCCCTCAGCCTAGCTTAGTCAGTCTGGGTTTGTCCCATATCCCGACTTTGCAGCTTCCGCCAATTGCCGACTTCTTACTGAATGTCGCGCCGAACGTCGAGATCCTCACTCTGACCGGCACTGCGACGACATCTTCGCTCGACCTGGCTCTGTCACCATTACAACTCACACTAGAACTGCATTCTCGCCTGATCAACCCTCTCACCACCGTCCCGTTCTCCATGTCCAACCTGAGCCTGACCGGGCAACCCGGTGCGGTGAACCTCAACCCTGGTCCGACGCGCTTACGCGTGATAGAGCTGAATGGGCCGACCCGACGTGCGATCGCACTGATAGGCAACGGCGAGTGGAAAGTGGTGCGAAGCAAAGGCGGGAGAGGGTGGTACGTCGACGCCTCAGCAGGATGGCACCGCCACACGTCTCCTCTACCTGACGTAGAGGACGAATGGGAGTTCGTTAGACATCTGCCCAAATCGGACCCTCGGCGAATATGGCTCAATCACCTAGCAGACGCGAATGGCCGTGTGGGGAGTAACGTCGGTTGGCATAGTCGTAAGATGGAGGTGGTCAGGGGTATGGGAATGGTCGGTCGGGAGGAAGGGATGGCCGGAGCGGGCGCGTTCGCGTTCGAAGAGTAAGGGGTGAGGTGGTTTTGGGTTGTTCTCTACTCTCAGACTGGTTCTGATAATCATGGTGTAAATCTTCATAATACCATATCACAATAGTACAATAAGATGCATCATAATCATATCATACGACTTTACTCGTCGTATCCGGCCCAGTCGGCGAGATGGTACAGCCCCGAAGAGCAAGTACGTAGATCAGTCACGGCCATAGTGAAATTGGCCGTGTCGGGCGTATTTAGCGGATCCCACATCTTCACCCTGCGATCGGTGCTGAATCAGCGTATGATCCGAAATACGATAGGTACGAATATCAGTCGAAATGAAGAGAAGGTAGCGGAGCTCACTGATCATCGGTAGGTATTGAGAGTACACTGTAGTATCGATTCGCGGGGATGAGCGCGCACGTCGCGGACGTGCGGATCACCACGGGAGAAGTGGCGGCGTTCTTGAGCCATGCCACTAGAACGTGACCGTCATAGATGACAGGTCGTTAGCATGATCTCATAAGCTATGCACAGTCGTTGAGAGGGCGGATCAACGTACAAAGCGCATCGTCAGTATCGGGAATGGTCTCTTTGATACCTTGAATCCCAGTCAACGTCTCCAAGCCAGTGACCCCCAGGTTACCGTACGTGTCGGAATCGACACCGGTATCGGCGTTGACCAGGGCACCATCAACGACCCCTTGTCCACCTGTGGCTATCACGGCGACATCATACGCCCCTCCAAGCCTGTGATGGGATGACGATATGGTAAGCTGCGAGCACCATTTGCGCGGCGATTGACACTGAGGACAGAACGCACCATGCCGTCCCGGAATTATCGCGACTGCTCCCGACCGCGTCTGTGTAGTTGGATCGCGTCTGCCTATAAGCCAGATTCTCATCGTACGTCGTCACAGCAACGGAAGCAGAGGTCATCGCCGCAGCACCCCAGTCTGCGTCTAGGAGGTAGATGTTCTCCAGAGGCCAGTCGGTGTTAACGTTGATCATCGAGCAGAGTGCCGCGAGCTACAACGATACATCTTGTTAATATACAAGAGAACAGATAGGGAGAGAGCGATGGATTGACATACGAGCCAATCGGCCCCGGAGAGAGCTTGGAGGTCGTCGCATCCCGTTATACTATCTGCACCGACCAACGGTCCATAAGTGGCAGAAGCATCCGAGCCTCGTTCTTGCTGACGAGGCGTGAGAGCTGCCGCTGGACAGACTATTGTCCACGGCGAAGTTAGCCACTGAGATTAGTACTCACCATATACAGTGATCTCAGCTGGGCTCACTCTGAACCAAAGCGAGAAGTGAGTATAGCGCGATAGCGCCAATTTCGAGCTTCATTCCGAGCGACAAGGACTTGGTACAGTCTATCACACGGCAAGATTTCGCAGCAAAACAAGGTCGTTGTCTGCAGAAAGTCATCTGTGTTTCCCCCGTACGATGTACGTCAACAAGTAACTTACGTGTTGCCAAGTAAGCCCTGCTGCTCAGGGGTTCCATCGTCTCATGGCATCTACAGGATCAAAGGAGAAATCGTCCACCTCGCTCCTGATGAGGGGAAGAAAGGAGGCATAGTATCAGTCACGGGGCAAGTGATCAGGAGCCTCACATACAGAGCCCAAAGGCTGCCACTCGTTCTTCATCAGCAAGCACGGACAGGTGGCCAACACCCCTCAGCGGACCTTCTGTATCGCTGTTCTCAGACAACGGAATGTGATATCCCGTACGTCAAGCATGTGATAACCATGCATTGAGACCTGCTACTACGCTCTACTCTCACGTCTCACCCTCTGAGTTATCAGCTCGTCGTCTTCCCCGTTCAACAATTTCGTCCTCCGGAGTAGCTCGGGCACGAAGACGCATTGTCCCCAGACTGGGCCCCAACAGTATTTGTGATGCGCTATGCGGTCTGGTCACATGCCAGACGACCCACCGCGACCGTTCGAACTGCTGCGGCGGCGATCAGCGCTCACAGTGGGATCTCATTTCGAACTCACCTGTTATCGGCGGGAAACGTCTGCGTAATCTTGAGTGTCACGATTTGTCCGGCCCCCGGTCCAGCGGATGGATAACTGGTTGTTACCTCAGTTTCTGTTTCTGTGGAATGTGGTCTGCCGCTCGCGAGCGACTCTGCTCTGCTGGTTTCGCTGGCCACCCACGAACGTCTACGTCGGTCGATAACGTGCGGTCCCGTCTCGGGCATGTCCATGGCGAAAGTTGGTCTCGTGGCGAAAGATCGTCTCATGTCTTGAGATCGTTCATTGGCCAAAAGTCGTTCCCAAAATTGTTCCCGTTCTTCCATGGCTGCAGATCGTTCCATGGCGAGCCTTTCCATCGCGAAAGGTTCTTCCATGGCGAAAATGAGTCTCATGTCTAGAGATCGTGCCGCGTTTGAGTTGCCGCGCCGCATGCGTGCATCGCGTACTTCAGCGGCTGCCCTGTCGGGATCTCCCTCCCATAACCGCTCCATCCGCCCGCCACCTCCCGGAGTCTGCTGCTGATAGAAGGGACCCTCGAGTCAGCACACGTTATAGTTCGAGCTGAGGCAGCTCCATACAGCCTGTCTGCTCGCTCACCTCCTGATCGTTGCTGGAAGCACCTGCCGTGGTATCGTTTGTAACAGGAGCCTGGGTATCGTCGTTGTCTTCGTCAGAGCTCATTGCGTATGTAGATCAGACTGGTTCAATTGGATGTATGCGTAAGAGGCAGTGGAAAATGGCGAGTGGCGAGTGGTGAGTGGTGAGTGGTGAATGGTGAAGCAGAAAGTGAAGGGGAGGAGGGGAACGGCGTGGGTTATATACGCAGTGCTCCCAGCGCATGAAGCAGTGGCCTAGTCCATGGAGCTCAAAGGAGAGTCTCCTTTTGAGTAGCAGGACTTCGAATGTAGTGCTTTTCACACGTCTCAGTGGTCGAGAATCAGCGAGAGGTCAATTTCTCGCTAGTACGTCACATATGAAGTATCAAAGGAGGTGACAGGCGACTGCCCAGAGGCAGGAGAGGGAGCAAAGGCTGTCTTGTCGTGCTCTACCCGCACGACCAGACTGCCCAAACCCCAGATTATGGGCTGAGCGATTGCTTACTTTTGCCAATTTGACGAACAGTGCCATGTTCCGATACAAGGCCGCTGGCACATCACTGTATGCATGAGAGTTTATACGCTACTACGCTGGTATCATTCCACTATGTACGACTTCCCTCGACTCCGCTTTGAGACGTGCATTGGACCGACGGTACTCTGCGAGTGATCTGGTCAAACGCAAGACGATCCACAGCAGCCGCTCGGAGTGGTGCTGCTACGATCAGCGCTCACACTGATTCCACATACGAACTCACTTGTGACTGCTGCGGTACGGCACGGCAGACGATGGATGATCGTGGCTACCCCTCTCACTGCCCTTCTTGGCGTCGATGCTAGTCGTCATCTGGGGTTCAATGACATACGTTGCGACAGATGAGGTTTGAGGGTCGGGCGGAGGGCTGGGGAGAGGCTCGGTCTCAGCTGTCATTGGTTCTACTTTGCGAGGTTGGTCCTCGACAAGCTTGGATTTCGCTGTGCTGGACCCACCGACCGAGGTGGGAGGTACATTCTCTTTCTCGTCGAGCAGTCTGGTGCTGCCTTCCTGCTTCGCTGTGAAAGCAAGAACTCGCTGCACCTACACAAGCGTCACACGAGTTAGTGCTGATAATGGCTCGAGTTAAGTCAAGATTGTCATTGGCAAGCATTTCCTACGGTATCACCCACACTCTGATCAGCGCTGCGAACACTTCCCGTGTTCTCGTCAAGGGCAGAAGTCCAAGCTGTAGTGTCGCCATGACAAGAGCTCATTGTGCTTGAAATCTGTATAGTCAGCTCAGTGGAAGAGCGATTCAGTCAGTAGTGAGAAGTTGATGATGAAAAGAGAAAAGAGAGGCGAAGTGTTCGTGTTATATACACCGATATGGTCCAGCGTACTAGGCAGCTACGCCACGGAATCCCTAGCCCAAAGGAGGGTCTCCTTTCGTGAAAAAGAACTTCGAAAGTAATGCTACCTACACGTCTCAGTCGTCGCGAAGTCCTGTAGGGCGCGGTCAACTTTTCGCTGGCACGTCAGATAGGAGGGCATAAAGGAGGGGGCACTGTGGCAGAGGAGAGAGGAGCAGCAGCCACAAGCTAAGGAGAGCTCGATAGGGCCGAGCAGTTGCTCATCCCTGTCAGATCACTGGCCTAGGCCACATGTGCCACAGACGAGGACGGAACAGAAACATCTGCATATATTTCAGCATAGAAGAAAAAGTGAAGCAGGTTATCATGGAGAGTCATCGTTCTGCCCTAACGCAATGGCTGGCCTACAACCTTCTTCGGGGCCGAGCAGCTGTTCGCTTTTTACAATGACATCCGCCACAGATGAGTACAGCAACATCCACATCACGTGCATAAGTCAACTATCACCACTATGCTCCCTTCACCTCTACCCGTCACTCTCGCAGACCTGTTGGGAATGCACTTGTACACAGTGCTCTGCCACTGAATCGATCAACCGGCGGATGAGCCACCACCGTACCTGCTCGACTTAGCGCTGCTTGTGTCAGAGGACACACTGGAGTTCGGCGTTGCGGTATGGACTCACTTGGAACTGATATGGCGCGGCACGGCAGATGACGTCTGATTGTCATTGGTGTTGCTGACGACAGCGTCAGTCGTCGTCTGGCATTGTTGCCCAGGTCCTTCGGCGCTGACCTTCGGACGTTCCCAACATTGGTCCTCAAACTTTTGAGTAAAGGAAGAGTGCCCTCCAAAGTATGCGGCTGGTCTGTGATGCAGCGACAAGCATTACTCGTCTCAGTGCGCATTACATCTCAAGTCAAGGTAGCCACAATGACCATACGGCTCGCTCACCGGCTTATCGTCTCTCTCAGCCCTGTCGCGGTCCTGTCTGAGGCAGAGCCGGTGGCAGTCGTGTTCTCATGATGGGAGCTCATTGTCTTGGTATTGAATGTGTGTCGATGTAGTGGGACAGTGAGTCGAACAATGAGTATACGAAAGAAGAGAAGAGACGAGAGGGGCAAGAGGGGAAGTACGTGTATTATATATCTCGCTATGGCCATTGGTGCGCGGCCGACATACTGCCGGAGTGTATTGAGCTCAAAGGAGGTCTCCTTTGACTGACCAATCGATGAGTAAGACGCACACAATTGATACCGAGCGCCGTGGTGTACAGGTTCGTCTTTGGAGAAGCAATGTGAGGTCAATTTATCCTTCGCGCGTCATCCAGGGGCAGAGAAAGAGTAAGCACAGAGAAGCAGAGCTGTGAGAGTGAATGTACCGAGGCATATCGTTTCGCATACCGCATTGAGCCCGAGATTGATACTGTAACACCTGAACGCCTGAACACTTGAACCCTTCGAATACTTGCGCACTGAGACACTGAGAAACCGATCATATTTGTTTGAGATAATTTGCGGGCACCAAGCCTCTTTGGCCATTGCCATCCTCGCATGTCCACCCTGCGGAAGAGTATCGTATCAGCCCCCACATATGCACTGATTGAGGAGGCACACTCACAATCCGTCGAGGTCTTCTCGATGACATTGACGATCTGGCTGGCTTGTATGGCGAGGTCGGTCGTGTCCTATATCACCGTACGAATCAGCTTATTTAGGCACCATTAAGGACACTTCTGATGAGGAAGCTGACGCACTGCTCCGGAATAATCATATAACGCTTGAGCTTGCCCCTCTCCGCTTTCCGCCGGGTAGTACTCTTCTTCTACGGGTGGAGGGGAGGCGGCAGAGCTCGAGCCATCGCGGCGTAAAGGCGGAGGTAGGGAAGTGGTCTTCGTGGTCAATGCCGGCGAAGGCTGATGTTCGATGGTCGGCTGTTGGACTGCGTACAGTGTGTTTGTATCAGCGAGTGATGGAACGCATGGCATAGCAAGGGAAGATCAACTCACCCTTTTGCGGATCTTTCCACATGCTCGTGAAGGCGCTCATCCTGTTCGAGGTGTCGACGTGTCCGAAAGACTATATGCACTATAAGCGCAGGGTGGCAGGTATGAGAGAGGACGCAACTCACTTTGCCAGAGACGAGACCCGCGACGCCGCTCTTCTTCTTCGGCGGAGCAGGCGCCTTCTTGCCCGTCACTGTGGTAGTCTCAATCTCGACGATAGTCGCTTCCTGACCCTGCGCCTGGGGCGGCGGCGAGTTGATCCTCTTATCGACATTTTTGACCATACCTCCCATCCCAGCCTTGCCCAGTAGGTCCATAGCATCCTTGTTCTTCGCAATAGCGCCCACCCCAAATTTCGTTCCTGCCGTACCGAGCTTCACACCCTGAGAGATAAACCTTTGCGTCATATCTTGGTGCTGCCCATTTCCGTTCCCATTGCCATTGGAATAGCTCTCGGTGGCAGACGAGGCGCTGCTTGACGTTCGGTTTAAAGGCGAGATGGGCGGAGAAGCGGGCCCGGACGAGCGCGAGGGCGGAAGTAGCCTAGACGTTATTGCGCTCAGAGGAATGGAGGGGCCGGACGAAGACGAGCCAGAACCAGAAGAAGGCGCAAGGTGCGGTCTGGAGGCAAAGTACTCGTCCAGCAGGGAGAAGAAGGCTTCCTGCGTGTCGGGCAAAAGTCAGTCATGAATATGGCCTGCTAGAGGCGGCGTAGCGGAATGCTCGCGCGATACCCACCTTGTCTACGTAAACATCATTGTCAGCTGTATTCATATATGCGTTGACAAAGCATGCATACCTTGATAAGTCAGATTAGAGAACACCATTGTGACCGATAACCGATGCACGCTTGAGGCCAGCTATGCAAGTATGAGACTGGAGATGATGTACGATGTCAAAGTGGTGAATCAACAAACAAGACCGGGACGAGTGGTCGAGCGGACCTGATGAACATGATGACGTTTCCGGTCCCCAGTAGTCGCCGTTATCCGGTCATCACTGTCCGGCGTTATACCGACCATCTGACTTGTCAGCATAAGTAATGTTTACTCTCGACTCATAATCGATGTTGTACATGCTGTACATGTTTGCATTGTATGTTATCAAGTAGGCATGCTTGACGCGACAACCAGTTGCCCCTAGATGATATATATGTAATACTATGCTATGCAATAGGACCACTCTGACACCACGCCTTGCCGTGCCACTCCTCGCCAGACAACACTCGCTCAGGTCACGACAGGCCCGACTTTCGGCTGCTGAACCTCCTTGGGCATCTTGACCTTGCTCGCAGATCCGAGCAGCTGATCAATCTCATTCTTGTTGAAGTAATGCGGGGCGACTGTGGTCAAGGCAAAGCTTGTTAGCAAGGCGACTCCTTTATAAATTGATGAAAGCATTGGAACCAAACTCACGTTCAGCCAGCCAGCTGCCCTCGATCGGCATACACTGCCTCATATATTCTTTACTCGTCAAAACAAGCTCGTAGTACAGGATGAACCTCGCTGGGGGTTGCATGCCCAGCACACACGAGGAGGGGTGGATGAAGACCGAGTGGTTGTTCTTGGTCGTCCTGTATCCGCCGCCTTTATCGATTCGAGCCTAAAATCATTGCTGAGCGTTAGCACAGTATTTACTTGACAGGGAGACAGGCAACTTACGGTGTTGTAGAAGTAACCAGCCGTAATGGCCTTTTGGACCGGTATGACCTCATTTGGCGTACTTTCAATGACCACTTCGACTCGATCGCACAATTGAGCCAGTTGATCCCTAATATCTCTCACTCGGCCCAACGATTTGAACTGAATAAAGTTCTCGTGACACCACTGTTGAGAGTAACCCGATTCGACCCATTGCTCGAATATATTCAGCAACGTAAAGTGGTCGCCTCCGGGTTTGATGAAGTTCTTGTGCGCTTTGTCGGCGTGCACCCTCTTGTCTTTCGGTCGGTACAGCAATGATCCAGATTCTTGCAACATGGATATTATCGTGAGTACCTGACGTGATCGAGCAATTAGCGCGACACAAGTGTTGCAGACTAGACAGAAAGCTTACCTCATGGGTACACTTGAAGGTCTCGCTGTTGATGATGGCTTTCGACAACATGGGATCGACTGGGAACTCTGCCATTCTCCTGCCCAGTCTAGTCAACTCTCCCTTATGATTCAGCGCTCCCAGCGCATACAGCATTTCGAAGGACCGAATGATCGTTTCCGCCGGTGGCTTATCCAGGAAATCGAAATTAAGAACATCGTTGATACCCAGCGACTTGAGCATGAGCACGACCATACCGAGGTTCGTACGTTGGATTTCGGGGATCGTATCTTGCAGCAACTCATTCTTGAATGCCCACTTGGTGTATAGGCGGAATGCCTTTCCGGGACCGACTCGTCCTGCTCGACCTGCGCGTTGTTGTGCTGACGCTCGCGAGATTGGCTCGACGACCAACGACGACATTCCGGTCTTGGGATTGTAGTTGTTCTGTTTCACGAAGCCTGGGTCAATGACGTAGACTACACCGTCGATCGTGATGGACGTTTCGGCGATATTGGTAGCGAGAACGACCTGCAGACTCGTTAGCGGCTATCATTGTATCACAAGACCTTGGACTCACCTTTCTTGCTCCCTCGGGCGTAGGCTCGAAGATCTTGGACTGCATTTCGCTTGGCAGATTCGCGTAGATGGGCGCGATGATTAATTCCGGCACTTTATCGCCCAGGGCATACATTGTTTCTTTGAGGTTTTCTTCCGCTGCTTCGATTTCGTCCTGACCGGTCAAGAACAGCAGGATATCGCCCTTGGGCTGAGTCGTATGGATCTGAAGGATAGTCGTGACTGCCGCGTGCATGTAGTTCGCTTCAGGTTGCTGGGTGTAGAACATGTCGACTGGGAAACGTCGGCCAGGAACTGAGTGATATCGCCGTCAGCGGTAGCAAGTGCATAGATGACTGGGAAGCCTACCGTCAAAGATGGGCGCCTGGTCAAAGAAATCGGCAAATTTCTGGGCGTTCAGCGTTGCACTTGAGATAAGCAAACGCAGATCTGGTCGGAATCGAGCGATATCCTGCGGAAGGATTAGCGAACTTTCTTTCAGCGGTACGACAGACTCACCTTGACCAGTCCGAACAATATATCGGTACTCAAAGTTCTCTCGTGCGCCTCGTCGATCACCAGAGCGGAATACGTCGAGAGCTCTGGATCCGTCAAGAACTCTCGCAGAAGCATACCGTCCGTCATGTACTTCAGTACAGTCTTGTCGCTAGTCATATCTTCGAAACGAATCGAATAACCGACTTCTTGACCTAACCGCACACCCATCTCTTCTGCTACTCGCGCTGCGACTGACATTGCGGCGACTCGACGAGGTTGCGTACAGCCGACTTTCATGCCGTTCTTGCAGTAGCCGGCCTCGTAGAGGTATTGCGGTAATTGTGTCGTTTTGCCTGATCCAGTCTCCGCGACAACCACTAAGACCTGGTGCTCTGCTATTGCCTCGAGAAGCTCGTCCCGGAATTCGTAAATGGGCAGCGAGTTTCGCGTCTCCTGCATCGTTTGCGCTGATAGACTGTCAGCGAAGTGTTCTCTTAGCCGAGCCGATGACTTACCTTTCTTCTCCAGCTGATCTACCTGATCCAGCAACGCTTGCGCCTCCGCCGTCAAAGTCCCATCCAGCTTACCCTCTTCCAGGAATTTGATTCGCTGACTATCGTCAAACACATAGTCGTAGTCTTCCACCAAGATCTCCTTGTCTATGGCACCCGTCTTCAAACTGGTTTTGTCGGTTTGGCTGACCTCCCACTGATCCACATCTGTGACAAATTGTCCTTCAACAGGCTTGCTCTCCTCGTATCGCTGGTACAGCGCATTCTTCTTCTTCTTGTGGTCGATGCGCCCTTGCTCCGTGATATAGTCATCGGGCAACATGTATCCGTCGGTGCCGTCGTCGATCTTCTGCCGAGCCTCCATGATCTTGATGAGCTCCTTCTTCTGCTCGAAAGCAGCTTGTTCCTTCCTCGACATCTTTTGATCCCGGAACAAAATCCTTTCGTCCTCGATCTCCATCTTCAAGAGATCCAGCCGTTGCTGCTCACGTTTGGTGAGATATTCCTGACGAGAGTGTAATCGGAGGTCGTCGATGACGGCTTTTCGCGCTTCTGGGTCGTCTGCCAACGCCGCTCGTTTCGCAGCTTCGAGTCCACCTTCCGATTTGGATGTTCGGTCCGTCACCAACTTCTTCGTCCGATCTTTGTCTTTGTTCTTCATTCTCTCTGCAAAGGCATCTCGTTCTGCGAGATCCTCCAGTCTCTCCCGTTCTGCTCGTTCTGCCTCCGTCTCCTCTATTGGCGGCTCGCCAGGATCGTCGTCCGCATCTCGAGGTGGAGAGAGCATCCTGACTCTCTTCGCTTCCTTCTCTTCTTCATCAGACTCCCAGTTCCCCTCCGTATCCCGCTTCCTGGCAGAACGACCGAGTTTCACCGCGCCGTCTCTATCCCGCTCCCGCTCTCTCTCCTTGTCCTTGCCTTTTGACTTGGACTTCTTCTCCTTTCTCCCTGCACTACTTGACGACGCAGCGCCGTCCTCTTCATCGAGCAGCAAAGTGAATCGCTGAGAAGACGACGCTTTCTCCGGTTTGGGCACCTTGGTCTTCGTCTTGCGCGGAACGAGCGCATGCACTTGAGCAGCGAAGCCCTGCGTATCTGCTGATTCGGCAAGACCGACGCCGAGTAACGAGTGGTACAGGTCCCCAGGAGTCTTACTTGACATCGCTAGCGAGTGCACGTAGTCCACCATGGTACTGTCCGAGGATCCCAGCACCTGCACGGCATTGTCAGCCATATATGTTTTCAGACAGAGAGAAGTTACTCACTCGGACGACATTGTCGCTGATATATGTTTTGAGGTCCATGTTGCCGAGCTTCGCCAGCTGATCAGTACCGATGGCAAGACGACCACAGCTCGCCAGGGATATGAGAAGGAGACGGGTGTTAACAGCGAAAACAGAGATGCATAGCTGTGACTTGAAGGTATATTGAGCATACTCGAGCGGCAACTCGCGCGATGGCAATAGTGACGTGTACTTTCTACTGTGATGGTGTATTTGCTCCCGCTGTCGAATTGATAAACCCCCTCGCATCTCGACCTTCTCAACACCCCTCAATCTCATGCTACAGCTTCTTCTAGTCTCCTTCCTCGCATAAACATCCTCAAAAGAGCCATTGCAGCATGTTCTTCTGCGCTAGTACGTGCCGATATCTGCCTGATGTCTAGAGAACCGCTGACGAGCCGTTGCCATTGCAGTTTCGGGCTCCCCTCCTACCGCTCCGGTAGTCTCAAAGACTTCTGGAACCGTATATGAAAAAGCCCTCATTGAGAGGTACATCGGTATGTCAGCTCTCCAACACGCTCCGACGACATCGTATGGTCGTACACGAAGGGACTTTGCTGATCGATGCGTGTAGAGGAGAATGGCACCGATCCTATATCTGGCGAGCCACTGACGAAGGAGGACTTGATTGATGTCAAAGCTAGTACGTATCATCTTGTCAGACTCATTGCTACCGCTAACCTTAGTCCAACGAAGAACCATCCACTCTCCCTCCTCGGCCGGCAAACCAAACGTCCATCCCATCATTGCTGACCGCTTTGCAATCCGAGTACGACGCGATCATGCTCGAGTCTTTGGAGATCAAGAAGGCTTTCCAGAGCTCTCGGTATGTTTCTTCCCAACTTCAACGGTCCACATGATGTTTCGGCGTTGACTCGTCACTGGATCACAGACAAGAGCTCGCGAACGCTTTGTATCGCGAGGATGCGGCGACTAGGGTTATTGCGAGGCTGATCAAGGAGCGTGACGAGGCTAGACAGTGAGTGCACCCAAATGACTAATTTCTCGGACATCACTGATCAGTAAAACAGAGCACTCTCTTCCATCCAGTCGAGCATTGGCTTCCAACCTCAGGCTGAGGAGGCTCCCGTGGAGGACGTTGAGATGGCTCCGGAGGGTGCTTTACCTGCTGAGGTCGAGGCGCAGATCATGGAGACGAACCAAGCGTAAGTTCTGCGTGTGTCACCAAATTCCACACTTACCTTTCTTGTGCGCTCCAGTCTCTCGTCAGTGCGCAGAAAGCGAAAGCCCGCTCCAGGCTACTCCAACGCCGACGCCGTCAAGTCCTTTGTCCAAACCACCCACGTTCCTTCGCTGCACGCTACCAAGCCACCAGGTATCAGCGCCCTTGACCTCGCCAAGGATGGCAACGTTGTCGTCACTGGTGGTGCGGACAAGGTCGTGCAGATCTTCGACATTGAGGCGAGCAAGGTTTTGGGAACACTCAAGGGACACACAAAGCCCGTCACTCATGTTGCATTCCGAGAAAAGGACGGCGAGTCTACTTTGGCTATCAGTGGTAGTGCCGACAAGACCGTTCGCCTCTGGGGCGAAGACGGAGGGAAATGGAGTGCCAAGGGCACACTCTCGGGTCACAAGGGGGAGATCACCGGTTTGGCAGTTCACCCTTCAGGCGCCTACGTTGCGGCGGCCTCGTCGGACTCTACTTGGAGCTTGTACGACCTCGCAGAAGCGAAAGAGGTTGTTAAATACTCTGCCTTACCAGGAGTAGACGGATCGTTCGCCTACAGCGCGTTTGCTGTGCATCCCGATGGTGTTCTGCACGGTGCAGGTACCAAAGAAGGTACCGTGCGAGTATGGGACGCCCGTCAGTCGACTTCGTTGGCCGCTACGTTGTCATCGCACTCGTCCGCGGTGAACTCGCTCAGTTTCTCGGAGAACGGGTACTACCTCGCGACCTCGTCTTCGGCCGATCCCACAGTGAAGATCTTCGACCTGCGAAAGCTTGACGTCATCTCGTCCTGGACGCTGCCTTCCGAGAACACCGTCTCGGAAGTCAAATTTGACCCATCGGCGCAATTCCTCTCGGTCGCAGGAACAGATCTCCGCGTTTACGCCAACAAGACATGGGACGAGCTCCTCAAGTTCGAGGACAACGCGGGTCTCTTGACCGGCGCACGATTCGGCAAGCTCGGGTCCGAGATCGTGCTCAGTGGTATGGACAGGACGCTCAGGGTGTTGGGCGCTAAGAGCGAGTAGGAGTAGGAAAGAATGTAGAGTAGATGATGTGGACGAAAAATCATGCAATCACAGTTGTGGCTTTGATCGAGTGTGTCACTACGCTTGCGAGGGTTGTCCGCTCACAGACGTCTGCTCCTGTCGAAGAAGGACTTGATCGCATTCTACTACAAAGACGTATCGGTACAACATGATGGTCGCTGATACGCGACTATTCGTACACCGTTCACACCTCCCAGCTGCGCCTGCCGTTTTTGCCAGGCCCAATCGCAGGAGAATTACCAAAGTACCTATGTCCAGCGACGTTCTTCTGCCTCTCCCAATCCTCGGCCCAGCTCCTGCCCCCACTCCCACTATTGACAGTAGACGGAGTATCCCAGGTCCTCCCACCTCCTTGAGACGCTTTACTCTTGGCGATCAGAGCAAGGGCACGCTCACGCTCGGACGACTCGCGCGATGCTCGAGCCGAACTGGGATCTGATCTGTTATTTGGCTGTGAAGCGTGAGAAGGGCGAGAAGGGTGCGAAGGGTGCGAAGGGTGCGAAGGGTGCGAGCGCGATTTGGGCGTGGTGTGCGAGAGCAACGAAGTGATTTGCGTTAGTGGGTCGTAGCGGGCTTTCGACCTTGCGTCCTTACGTCTATGGGCGAGCGCAACGCGAGTTGGTCAGTTCTGGCAAAGTCGTACATAGTAAAAGAACGAGAGAACGAGAGAAGGGGGGAAGGAGGAAACGAGGTAGACGCACTGATCCCTCGCGCGTCGCTCGTCGGCTTCCTCACCGCTCTCTTTCTCCTCGACGCGCTTGAGCTCGCGATCGGTATACCACGGTTTAGTCTCGCGCTCGGGGCGCGAGAGATACATAGTGAATGGGTCTTTCTCCTGATCTTTCTTCTTCTTGGTTATCTCCGCGAGGGACGGTTGGGGTTTGGCCTAGACGCAATCATCACCAAATTAGCTATGAGCCCATATTCTACGAGTAAGGGAGGTATTGAGCAGAGAGGGTGAGAGAGAAAGACGTACATCCCGTTCCAGGTCTGCAAAGAGATTGACGTGCCCTCCCGTCTCCCAATGGTCTCGCGCACCAGATCCGCCACTGTCTCCTCCCTCACGGTCTCGAGCTCGACCATTGTCATCATTATGATCATCGACCCGATCTCTTTCCCTCTCTTTACCCTTCCGACGCGCACTCTCGCTTGGAAAGTCGAAATCCAGTCTCGCCTTGGCTTTCTTCTCCCTCTTCTCCTCTCTGGCCTTATTTTTCAAATGTCGTTCTATCAGACTTGTACCTCTCCCTCTCCCGCCCTCGTCTCGGGACGTGGACGTCGAAGGCAGGTTATCATCCTCTACCTCTTCTACTTCTGCCGCTCGTTGAGCTGTAGACGGTTGGGATGGTAAAGAGGGCACAGAGGGTGATCCGGCTCGACGACGCAAGAGGTCCAAGCGCGCTTCTGCTTCCTGCTCGATAACAGACAATAGTACTAGTCGTCAGCTTATCACAGCTTAGTCACATGAGACAGAGTCGAGGGCGAAGCTGACTGTGTCCACGCGTTTCTGCTCCTCTGCCAATTCCTCAGCCGCGGCCCGCGCTTCGTCCTCCCGGACTCGCTGCTTGTTCTTCTCAAGATACGGGTGATACGACTTGTGCCTAGCGCACCAAAACTTCTCAGCTGCCGGCGGAGATGGTCAAGCATAGTCAGAGACTCACTGCAGGATCTGTAGTCGGGGCATGATGCTGATTCGTCTCTTACGACTGTCATACAGTAGAGTACAAAGTACGGCTCATAAAGGATCATCATATTGCACGAGCAGTTACCGCCTGAAAGTCATGTCGAGATTGGGTGGCAAGTGTGGAGGCACCAAAAGGCTCGCCTGAATGAATGTATGACTTGTACGCCTAATGACCTCGCGCCCGTCGCGTGGGTTTCAATCAGTTGTCTGCTGTCAGTTGTCTTTGTTGCTGCTGCTGTGTCTAGCGTCTAGCGCACTGACCACTGATTCATATCATAGCATCAGAGTCGACTACATCATCTCTGACCTACTGTCCTTTACTTTCATTCCGATCCGACGATCCTCTTGCTTTCCTTTAACGACTGTACTCGACGAGACTGAGAGACGAGCATCATGTCCGACGGTATTGGAATCGCAAAGTGAGCTTCTAGTTTCAATCCCGGACACAAGCCCGTGCGCACTCAGAGAAGCTCATTGCTGAACGTCCATTGACACTGTGCAGCCTGCCAAACCAAGTGAGCTAGCTCTTGGACCATCTATCCCTACACGTCCAGCTCTGACACTTGTTTGATTGCAGCGGCACAAGATCACCAGTCAGCGCGGCTCGCACTTCACCCTCATGGTAGTTGGTGAGTCTGAGCCCTACGCATCCCGTGTGCCATGCGTTGCTGATTGATGATATAGGCGAATCGGGCTTGGGCAAGACGACGTTGATCAACACGCTGTTCGCGACTGAGATCTGCTCGCCGCGGAATTATCGCCAGCGGTATGTCTGTCCATTGCATCCATGTCTGGTGTGATATCACGGAGTATGAGACGAGTAAGAGCACGATCACGATGCTGAGCCGTACCCCGCAGCTTCGCCAAGCAGCTCGACAAGACTACCGAAGTGGAGATACTCAAGGCCGACTTGGAGGAGAGAGGCTTCAATATCAAAGTGCGTGCACCATTCCCCCTTCAAACTTGTTGTGAAACTATACTTATGACCTGCGACTCACGATAGCTTACCGTGATCGACACGCCTGGTTTCGGCGACTATGTCAACAACAGAGATAGGTGAGCTACAAGAGACTTCTGGTTGTGAACAGCTCCTAGATACTAATGTGTCGTAGCTGGACACCTATCGTCGACTTTATCGACGATCAACACGAGTCGTACATGCGCCAAGAACAGCAGCCGCACCGCAAGGATAAGCAGGATCTAAGGATTCACGCCTGTCTCTACTTTATCAAGCCTACAGGCACAACGTGAGCTGCCATTTGTTTAATGATGAGAAGGATTGCAGCTGACAGGTAACCAGCCTCAAACCCCTCGACGTGGAGATCATGAAGCGTCTCGGTACTCGGGTCAACCTCATTCCAGTGATTGCCAAGGCGGACACTATGGTACCCGAAGATCTGCTCAACTTTAAGCAAATCGTGCGCGCCTCATATACAACACCTGGTTGATGTCTGCTGACACTGTCGACCGGACAGATCCGCGAGGTCATTGCTGCCCAGAACATCAAGACTTACGCCCCGCCGACCGACGCCGAGGATGAGGCTTCTGCTGAGCACGCTCGCGTCATGCAGGCGGTGATGCCCTTCTCCATCATTGGCAGCACGGACGACGTCTCCACACCCGATGGTCGCGTGGTCAAGGGTCGCGAGTACCTCTGGGGTGTGGCGGAGGGTGAGCAGTCTTGCCTCCAGCATGAAAATGTTGGCTGTTCTGACAGAGTCGTAGTTGAGAACGAGGACCATTGCGATTTCAAGAAACTGCGCTCGTTGCTCATCCGTAGCTACATGCTAGACTTGGTCAGTACTACCGAAGAAAACCATTACGAGGCGTATCGCTTGGCGCAGATGGAGACCCGCAAATTTGGCGAACCAAAGGTCAAGAAGCTGGACAATCCCAAGTACAGGGAAGAGGAGGAGCTGCTGCGCAAGCGGTTCACCGAGCAGGTCAAGTTGGAAGAAGCGAGATTCAGGCAATGGGAGCAGCATGTAGGTGGACTAGTGCCTCATAGAGTTTTCAAAGCTGACCGTTCGCTCTGCAGCTTATTGCTGAGAGAGATCGATTGAATAAGGATCTCGAGCAGGCGCATACTGCCATCAAAGCTCTTGAGGTGAGCCACGAATCATGACTCTGAGTGAGATTGACAGCTGACGCGTATGCAGGCTGAATTGGACCAAGTTGCGCAATACCACCGACAAGGAGGAACGGTCGGCCGTCGCTGATTGTCGAGTTATGTGTTCACGAGTTCACGAGTTTTTCCAAAGCCGTTCTTGCTATATACTATTATACCAGATCCCACTATTACCCCGCCACTGTTTATGACCTTTATGCCAATGGACGTATACGCATGCGTGCATATCTGCTTGTGCTTTCAGCGCGATGTTAATGATCACTCGAGTACGACTATCCGCTTGCCAATCGTATAACACGAATATCAACTGCACGGTTGCACAGCTGCACTACTTGATATGTCCGGCCGAACGCTCCGCTCCTGAGATTCGGAGCATAGACCAGGAATTGGAATTGCGGTTATGCGGTTATGGTCACGGTTAGTCGAGTGCGTGTCTGGTAATCGCTGGAATCTCATTGGGTCAAAGTGCCACTTTTTTCGGGTGATCCCGTTTGGTTTGCTAACCATACACGATACACCATACACCAGTTTTATTTTGTTGACTAATGGCTGCAAGTACAGTGACGTCTGTCAAGTCTATTTCGACTTTTTTTTCCAGCTGGACAAGTAATCATACATATATAGTCACATCTCAACCTCATCTCCCTACTCCTATAACTCTAGCATCGCACGCTCTGCCGCCCGTCCTGCCTGACTATACTCTTGCTGTTTTACTTCCTGCGCGCCGATCGACTTCAATTACGCACAGCGAGTAGCTCCACCACCTAGATCTGCTTTCAGCGAGATCTCCAATCTTCGTTCGCCTCTCATCTTGAGCTCTCCTGTGACGCCCACATCAGATTCACTTGCACATCATCAAGCTAGTATCGACAGTGCTGCGACTACTTTGGTATATAACCCTACTCGATCTCGACTCAGCTTATAGCGACGCCGGCTCACCAATATGGCATGCCCCTACCACCCCTCGGACCCTGCTCGGCGCGCTGTTGCTGATAGGGACAACCTGCTCGCGATGAAGACCGAGGCCAAGACCTTTGTGCTCGGCACGCGGAAATCGAACCTTGCCTTGACGCAGACGGGCCACGTCGCCGACGCGTTGCGCGAGCTGCACAACGGGGAATCGTCGACATCGTACACCGGCGAGCTGCGACTGCCCTCACGCCTAGAATACACGTTCTCCGTGGAGTCCATGACTACCGTCGGCGATCGGAATCAGACGACGCCATTACACCTCCTCTCGCCCTACTCGAGCTCGCAGCCCGCGAAATCGTTGTGGACCGACGAGCTGGAAGCGCGCTTGACTGCAGGCCACTTTGACATGCTTGTGCATTCCCTCAAAGACGTCCCGACCGTCCTCAAAGACGGATGCGAGATTGGCTGTATGGTCAAGAGAGAAGACCCGCGGGATGCTCTAGTTGTCAAAAAGGGTCTGCCGTATCTCAGACTCGAAGATCTACCGGACGGCGCCGTGGTTGGGACGGGAAGTGTGAGGAGAGTCGCTCAGCTCAAACGAGCTTTCCCTAATCTCCGTTTCGAGGACATGGTAAGTCCCCTCATCTTCCCACGCTCTATTTATCTTCTGCAGCTGCTAACGCATACGCACTAGCGAGGCAACCTCAACACCCGTCTGAGCAAGCTCGACACGCCCAACTCCCCTTTCGCAGCGTTGATCCTCGCCATGTCCGGCCTGTCCCGTCTCGGTATGGCCCATCGAGTGACATCCCCCTTATCCTCGCCTACATTATGGCACGCTGTCGGCCAGGGTGCGCTTGCTATCGAGATCCGCTCGAGTGATCCGCGAGTACGCAATGCATTGCGCGGGCTGGGACACTGGGAGACCGAGTGGCGATGTGGTGCTGAGCGCGGTTGTCTGCGAGTACTGGAAGGCGGATGCAGCGTGCCCGTGGGTGTGGAGAGCGAGATCGAGGAGCTGGACGCGTACGTTGGGGACGAGGTAGAGGGCGTCGATGATCCGTATGCGGACGACGAGGAGTCTGAGCTCGTGGAGGACTCGCCCATGCTCTGGTTTTCAGGATTGGTCGACACCGATTCCGTGCCCAGCACGCCCTTTACGCCCATGTTCACGCACACGACCGTGCCGCCAATACGACGGCGCCTGGCCATATTGCACTTGGTGGCATGCGTGACCTCCACCGACGGCCAGAAGCACGTACTCCACTCACCGAAGCCTGTGTTGGTGCGCTCATATCGCCAAGCGGAGAAGTGGGGCGAGGAGTGCGCGCGGCAATTACGGGCGATGGGCGGCGCAGAGATCCTGGATGAGATCAACGTCCTGCGCAGAGCGCGCGAGCAGGAGGACCTCGTCAAGGCTATAGAGCGGAGCAGGGCAGAGGCGGAAGCGAAAGCGCGCGTCGACGCAGAGGTCCCCGCTCATGCCAAAGTGTCCGAAGAGGCACCGCTCGCTTTGGCCTAGAACAGTAGAGAACGGATCGGCATTGCGTTTGTACATTATACGTTTATTATATGGGAGGATACGCTCCTCGTCTCTTATGCTCTTCTGCTCATCTCATCCTGCATGTCATCTCATCTTGAATGTCATCTCGATACACACAATCACACAATAACAATGCATGATTCGTGCACTAGCATTCCTACGGCGATCATCAGCAAAGCAGTGAGAGCTTATGTCTCCCCTTCCGTTAGTGGGAGCCATTATTCCTCCATCAGGTAATTAACGGGGCATCTATTGTTCTCATCCTTGTTCAATATCTGATTGTTCTCCATCGTCTTTTCTCCTTGTCTCCTTCACTATTGTCTTACTATCGTCCTCAGTGCGCAGACGCAGAGAGAGTGAGGACAATGCATGCGTGAGAGGAACAGCGCTTGCAGCTAGCACAAGCATGCCCTAGCAAGACTCGGATATAACGATATAAAGTACTAACTTGATCCCTCTTCATCTCTCCATTTCTCTCACTCTACCTCGTTCTCCCGTTCTAACCTTCTGACATCCGTGCTCTTCCACGACGGACATCATAGCCTCTGCCCAGCTCACTGCATAGCGTACTACCATCCTTCGTCTATCACATCTTTGACTCTCTCAGCTCTCAGCACCAAGACTATGCGCGCCTACGCCCGCGCCCCGCTCGTTCTCCTCTCGACGATCTTGCTCCTGCCCTATGCGCTGGCTTCGGCAGCATCGCAATTCCACCTGGACGTGACCACCTACGCATCGAGTGAGTAAGACTAGATTCGTTTGCCGCTTTCACCTCCTTCACCGCCTTCGCCGCCTTCGCCGCCTATATCCATTCTGGCGCGGTATGCGGTATGATACAACACCATTTCGATCTCGACGGAGGTTCTCTTGCACTCTCCCCCACCTGTCCACCGGTCCAGTCGCTGGTGCCGATGCTGAAGCCGATGCTGATGCTTTTCCAACTCGTCCCGCAGAGTGCTTCGTGCTGTGCCACGTCGCGGTCACTTCGTCCGTCGACTTGCCCGGGGTCGACGACAATACCTCTGCATGGTTCGCCCAGAACTGCGCCTTCGACGTGAGTCTGGTCGTCGGTCGTCGGTCGTTGCGTCGTCTCGTCGTCTCGTCGTCGAGTCGTGACGCCGATCTGCGACGATACGGTGACCAAGAGCTGACTTTTGCTTTTAACTCTCGCTCCTTCTCTCAATCATACCCTTGCTCTTACTATTACTCGCTGTGCTCGCTGTGCTCGCTGCGCTCGGTGTGCGCGATTCGGTCGGCACGGCAGGAATGGGTCAGCCTCATGTCCCTCTGCCTCGTGGTCGAGTGCACGTCCGCGCCCGACGTGGCATACGCCGTAGAGTACGGCACGTCCCTCTGCCACCGTGGGGGAGTGGAGAATGTCGTAATTCCCATTCCGCAGAGCTACTTGGACGGTGTTAACGGGTCGTATTTCACGTGAGATCGTTTCTTTCATCTATCACTTGTTCTCTACCACTACACCACTACCAACTCTTTCGTTGTTTCAACCGAATCGACTGAGATACATAACGTTGCTGACGCTCTTGGTCTTGTCTAGGTCCGCCGAATACCTCGAATCCAGCGCTACACCATTACACACCCCCGGCACAGCGACACTCGCTGTAGCCTTGTTGAGCGGGCTGGTAGGCTTGGCCTTACTTTATTGACGATCACGAAGGATTTGTATCGCCATTGAATTGGTCAGCTTAGAAGGATGGCTCGATCATTTGGGATCTGTTCGATGAATTAGTAGATGCAGCTCATGCCACCTTGTTAGTTGTTATATGCCACTTATGCCATGCGTTGATGCGCCATCGTGTAGGATGGCAAGCGGACATTGAATGCGGGGCTGTATCACGTACAAGTACTGTTACGAAATAAGATCCAGACGCGTGACAGTTGTTATGCGGATCCAGACTTCGATGCTCTGTCGAGCAGGCCATATCGCCAGATCTCTTCGTCACTCTGCAGCTTCTTTAATAACGACGCATGTGCTCGTGTGAATGGTAAGTTGTCAAGCTAACCATTCGACGAGGTATCTACGGTGATAAACAGCGGAGAGTATCCTAATGAGCAGGGTTGCAGGGAATGCAATAGAAGAGTAGAAGAGTAGGAGAGTAAATGCCCTTGTCTCATAGTGAGTCGTCGACGCGGGTAGCGTTCTTCTTACCCTGAATATTACGAGTCATTCTCCTCCTGCCCTTCCACTTTTCCAACTTTTGTTTACTACAAAGTACCGATGCACCCTGTAGAAGAATCATGACAACGCTGCGCTGTAAATCATTTTCTCCCGTGGTTATCCGTAACACCACACTTTCACTCAATCTCTGTTGCGTTCTTCTCATATATATCTCACCTCGACACACATCCACAACACCCACTCACACACCCACCGACACCTCGACGTCCGCAGACTGATCTCAGCCTACATCCCTCGCCACAACGATCACCGACTGCGTCGCGTCTTCCCTGCTTGTCCTCACATCACTGACGACGCTCGTCCCTCTCTCGTACTCCTTAACCCTGCCGCTACCGTAGCCGTCCCGGGCGCACAGCGTACTCCTTCACCATTGGCTACCTCAACCACCCCTTCCACCCCATGAAATCCGCAATGGGCTCCTTCCACCCTACACGGCGCGAGATCATCCTCGTGCTCGTCCTCACAACGCTCTTGGGCTTGTTCCTCCAATTCGACCTTTCATTACGATTCACAGATTCGAAAGGCTCAGACTCGCTGTTCGGCTTCAAAGTCGGGTTCGGGAACCGGAATCGGGACGACGATTATGCGTGGGACGATGATCGTCGCTTGGGCTCTTCGGGCAGAGTCAGCGGGTCAGACAGGTGGTTGGAAGACGTCGATGCTGGCGTCAAACATAGCAAGACTGCCAAGATAGCTGGCATGGCCGAGGCGAAAATGCGCTGGGGAGAGGACGGCGCACCAAGGACAGATGTCGTTGCTCACGCCCCAGGTGAATATGGAGTGTCCCACAATACATCGCAACCTACATGCTGACGCTCGTTCTAGGGTGGACGATATTCGACCACGTCTACCTCTTCAACGGCACCTGGTTCATCGTCACTGATAACCCCTCGAAGATCCCCTTGCTACGTCTCATGACTAGCACAGGCAATGAGATCTGGAACGACGAAGAGTCCATAAAGGGACGGTACGTCGACTCCCACCTTGCTCTTTTTCGCGTGGATCAAGCTGACACTCTCATTACAGCGAGCCGAGCGAAAAGGACATGCGCATCATCTTCCCCTCGGAAGCCAAGCGGTTATGGGGACAGTCTGCCTCACGCGTATCTGGCAGCACATTCCTCATCAACGACCCAGCCCAATTCCTTGATCACTACTACCATTTCGCTGCCGAGCTGTTGGTTGGTCTTTGGAGGACATATGCTTCGCTCGACCCCACGATCACCGCCCAAGGCACTACCCACCTTCCCTCGCCATCTCGCATGATCTTCCCCCACGTCTCCGCTGGCAAATGGAACGATTACGCCAAGATGAACTCTTTCTTATCCCGAGCCATCTTCCCTTCCATGTCGTACGAGTACCAGAACGATTTCCTTGATCGCGCCGATACTGCGCGAGCCTTCGTCTTCGAGCGTGTAGTCTTCGCCGACCGAGCAGCGGCTTTCCGTGGAGCCGAATTCCAAAAGACCTGGAGAACCGCTTCTGAGGCAGTCACCCTTCAAGCCAGTAGATATTGGTGGGCACCAGTCCGCAAAAATCTCATTGAATTCGTTGGTGGTGGCCAGAATGGCGAGTACGAGTCACAAAGCGAGATCGTCGGCGTAGGAGTTGAGGTCGGACCCGTTCCAGAGGTCGAGGCGGACATTGAGGCTTTGGAAGCAGAGGAAGGAGCGTTGGCCTCGGAGCAGGAAGAACAACTGGAAGCGGACAGAAAGGCGAAACAGGCTCATTCCGGCAAACCCGTCATCACTTACGTCAGCAGGCAAGACTGGGGTCGACGGATGTTGAAGAAGTCTGCGGACCAGAGCTTGGTCAAGGAGTTGCACGACCTCGAGAAGAAGTACGGCTGGGAGGTGAGTCTGGTCTCTTTCGGTGTTCTGCAAATGTGACTAATCCATCTGCGTAATTTACAGGTCAACATCGTGTCCATGGACAAGCTCTCGCGAGACGAACAGATCCGACTTGCCGCGCGAACAACAATCATGATGGGCGTACACGGAAACGGTCTTACGCATTTATTATGGATGAACAACCTCAATCCACGAGCGACAGTCATCGAGTTCTTCTACCCTGGTGGATTCGCGGAGGACTACGAGTTCACCTCCCGTGCGTTGGGGATCAGACATTACGGGATTTGGGACAACGAAGTTTTCACTGCCCCAGACACGCCGCAAGTGGCTTATCCAGAGGGATTTCAGGGCAACGAGATTCCGCTGAGTGAGTGATTGGGTCTGCTTCGAAAGGCACTATTTGACAAAGCGCTAATCTCTTGATTGTAGACGGCAAGACCGTCGCGGACCTCGTCGTTCAGCGTCTTCTTGTGGAGAAGACCACACGCTCAGAAGGCGACGAAGAAATCGCCGATGACATATAGTCACTCCATGGCTTTTCGGTACCCACTAGACTTCTGGCATCTCCCGCGCCCCCACTACAGCACCATCTCTCTCAGCAACTACGCTATACATCAAGCATCACCCGGCCTCGATACTCATACACGAATCGGACGAACCTAGAACGCATCATCATTCACCATAGAACCATTATCACTTTCATGCGCTAGATCGTATTGGCCATCTACCTGTCACTCATAGGATACCCCAGCCTTCCCATACTACCCGTCTCCGACTGTACTTTTAGTTCATCATACTTCGAATTTGCTCCTTCTCCTTTTCTTGTCCTTTCCATCTCTTTTGCTTTTGCTCCTATTGTAATCGTATCAGCGAACTACCTCCGCACCCAGTATATCATTCTCATATCACCGGACTATTCCTGAATAGATACCGATAGAGATCGCACCATGCATATGGACATTTCTGCACAAGCCCAACTCGCTTGAGGACTGAACGAGCCATCAGTATATCGTACATCGTAGCGAATTCGCACCGATAGTGAGACCGTGGACATGGAACTGATACTGTGCATATTAATCGTACGTGTTCTATTCTGTTCCCTGTTTCTCGGGGGTATCTACATCATGGTAATTGGGTATATATACTTGCGAGCGAGCCATCAAGCTGGTCCAGATACTATATGGCACTCGATGGTCTTCAGATACTTCAGATAACGTCTACTTGAGATACTACTGCCTCTCCCTCAATCGTCTCGCTGACTATGCGCCTTGTTGTACGCCACGACGACCCTACGAATTATAGGCGTCAGTATCATGTCGACACTAGTGTTATCACGACTCACCTTCCTATCTGCTTGAAATACCATTCCCGCGCCGTCTGCTCGCCTACTGGCAAGAACGGCCCACCCCTCCCGTCCCGCAGCACCAGGTTGATCCCGTTCGCCTCTAGGGAGAGCGACTGTAGGTCCTCGAAGGGCACTTGCCACAGGACTTTGAGTCTGCGTAATTGGATATACAGTATGCGGTTGTTCGATAGCAACGAAACGGCGTCGTCGCCTGGGAGATCTATGTGCGCCACATAAGAATCGTGGAAGAACGCTCCAGCGTCTATGTTACCATCAGATATGTCAGCTACCATAGGCGAATAGGGATTCTGATGGTTCTCACCAAGGTCTTTCAGCCATGATTGTCCCAAAGCCTCGCGAGCAGAGTATGGCTACAGAGAAGTAAGCGTATATTCTGTTTAGGATTCAGGTGACATACCCTCAATACCGCGTCTGAAGCAATATACCTCGGCAATCTGACCCTGTCCAGATCCGCCTGATCAAAGACAGTCGTAGTATTCCTGATTCCCTCGGTGGAAGCGGAGAGGAAGTCCATAACACCAACAGCAGGCTTGGTGAACAAACTGAAATACAAATCAAGCCCGTCAGTATGTCACATCCGAGCCAAAATGGCAGCTGTGGACGACGCACCCGACAAAGCCTTTTCCAACGCCCTTCGCAAACCCAGCCGCGCCACCTTTCTCGGCGCCTTCCATTGGTTTAGACTGATGATTGCGGTTCCGTTAATACACCGTTCGAAGAACATCTGCCAAGCTTGAAACTCACAGCAACGCCCTCGAAGGCACTAGTAACACTATCGGCAAAAGCGCTGGCACCCGCCGCCACGCCGTACAGAGCGTGTTTGGGTTTGTTCCTTCGCTGTGTCATACGTCTCTTCGTCTGGAATTCCGCGTCAAGCGTCGCCGCCGAAAGACCTTTACCAAGACTACCGGTGAACTTGGTCATACTGTCCGTGATACCGAACACCGTCTTTTTGGCGAAGCTCGTCGCGCCCTATATCACTAGGTCAGCCAAGGGCATTTGTGGCGTATCATGTGAATGGTGAGAGTACTTACCCGAGCGATGCCCAAACCGATGTCCTTATTGCCGTGCATCACGATACCCTGGTAAGGCTCGTAGAAGATATCCGAGAAGCCCGAAGAGATATTGTTGAACAGACCGACGGGGTTACCCAAGAAGTCTGCAGAGCCCAAAACGCGGTAGATTTGGGAGATGAACTGTTCTTGGTAATGTAACAAAACACGTTCTTGCAACGAAGGGATGCTGAGTCGGGAGTTTTCCAGGAACAAGGCGCGGAAGTTGACCGGCGCGGCGTTGACGTTGCCCAGTGTCATCGTCAGAGCGTTTAGAGCGTAGTAGAACGGGTTTCGCGTGGATACCCTGGATAAGATCATCAGCTTGTGACTTAGCTAGGATGAGCTATTACATACTTTTCATCCACGTTGACTCTGTCCGTACGCATGAATGACAACTCCAGGGATATAGGTTGGAGCTGCAGCAGCTCGAAAAACACGTCCGCCTGTGTCGAAGAGATATCCGGTTCCGGGACCTCCTTGGGATGTTCGATGAGGATGCTGTACAATCGATATCAGTCAAGCAGTTCTTTTCCGTCGATCCCGGCCTGGACTCACTCCTTCGTGTCCTCTTTCCAAGCAGCATCCTTGAATTTGACAAAGTCCAATAGTGCAAACAAGAAGTCTTCGTCCAGCTCAACCGTCATGGACTGCAGCAATATCGTAGCGTACTTGATGTAAATGACACCGTGCGCTGCGACGGACGTTCATGTCAGCTCAATCATACACAACAATGACCTTCACTCACATTGATCTTTCAAGACAGTGACGGAAGCTTGCAGAGTAGGGTGCGACTCCAGCTCTTTGCCGTCCTTCGGTATTACGGTAGGGTAGAAGATGATGGGGAACAAGCCGCCAAAGAGCTGATTGTCGATCTGAATCCATTTGCAGTCCACGAACGCATCGTAATAGAGCGGGTAGTCCGAATATCCCAATTTCAGCCCTCGCAAAGACAGATACAGCAGTTCGTCTGGGCGTTTGGTGATGACTGAAATACCGATACCTTCGAATTCCACCATGATGTTGAGTGTGGGCTTCTCGCTGACTGCGACAGTCTCGAAACCTGACGATGTGAAAGAATCGGTACTCTCAGTACGTCGAATGGCACCCGTAGATCGCCGAGCGGGCTTGTAGATACTCGTGTCCTCATTGTACGGCGATATAGTCATGACCTGCGAGCCGCCGTCCGCGCGAACATCCACGGAGAACGTAACGGACCGTTGACCCTCTCCGACCTGACAATCGAAATTCATAAGCGTCTGTTTGAAAGACAGCCTTGAGCCAGACAATATCACTCACTTTGACTTTCCATGGGGTCAGTGTACCAATAGCCATCATATCTATAGTCTTCGAGAACTCCTCATGTCCTTTGATGACCACCTCGATACGTTTGTTTCTGGCGGTAGGCCAATCCCAAGCATAGTTCTCTTCAGACTTTGGCGGCAGCGGTTCGGCTTTGCGCTTCGGACCCTTCTCGTCGTCCTACGGAAAAGAGGTCAGCACGAAAAGTCTGCTAAGCGTTCGCGGCACTCACAGCCTGTCTGAAGCCGAGCTCGACCCCCGTCTCGTTTCGCAATCTCAGCGGCCATGAGTCTGTATCGCGAGACACATATATGAAGATGCTCGAGCCTTCAATATGAGTCTCGACGCGGACCAAGTACTTCTTGGCTACGCCACGATTGGTTTGACGGGTGAGGACCAGATTGGTCCGACCAATGTCCGCCATGTTGAAGGGCGCGGACCTGGCACGTATTCAGTAAACGAAATGTGCGGGATCAGCAAGCTGACTTACCAGTTGAGGTTAGTTTCGTCAAAAGCAAGGCTCAACTGAGCAGGTGCGCGGTGCTGCAGCTCGTGCACGGGTACTCTTTCGCCCGATCGCACGTCGATGACATTTTGCGTGCTGTGCTGGCGGATCTTCAGGGAGTAAGGGAACGTGTTCTTGACCAAGTATCGTGGTGCGATAGTGATGATCTTGGTCAACTTGTACTGCGCAATTGTCAGTAGATGCCTGAAGGACACTTGCGATCGCGCTTACTTTTCCGATGCCCTCTACATATGACAGACCGACATAGTTGTCGCTCTCTCCCGAGGCGCTAGTCATGACTATCTGCATGTCAGCAGACACAGGCTCGAAGGACAGCGGCTGCACATGTTATCAGCTACGGTGTCTCGGAACATATCCGACTACCCACTTGTGACCATTTTGAATCATCGACTCGGAGATGCAAGCGGTTACGGCGATCCTCATTAGGGTACCCAAACACTGGAAATTGCTTGTCAGCACCAGAACAGCAATTTATAGAAGATACTCACTAAACGGAGTAGGCGTTTCTCTGTGGTAGTCATCTGGAGAGCGATACAAGTCAGCTTTCGACCTAGATGAGGATCAAACCAACTCACTGGCAAACAACTCTCTGCCTGCGATAGGCTTCTGACCGCCAGTCCATGTCTTGGCAGCAAGGTCGAATGGCAAACCGGTCTTGTTCATGAAAATGAATGGACTGTAGACTTGAACCTTGAATGCACCGCCTGCCTTGGGATACGTGCTAGAGGAACGACATCAGATCATGCGCTTGCGATCGAAGGTCAACCTACAAATAGTGCAGCTTGAGCATAAGCTTGAGACCTTCATCGTCGGCGAGATGGAAGTGATCTTCGATAGGCAACTCTGGATCGTCCGTGTTGATAATGGCATAATCGCTCTGCTTCAATTCTAAGCGAGACGTCAGCTCGCATTTTCAATCAATCATGAAAATCAGGACGCGAGGCTCACTCTTTTCGAGGGCTCCTTGCGAAGCGTCGGGAAGAATGTTCAACTCCGGGGCAACACTCAAAAGCAGGAGATGTGAAAGCTCCACCGTGTGTATCGGGCTTGAGCCGCCCTTCACGAGGAAGTTACTTGAGCTCAGGCCAGTGTTCTTGTCGTGAATGCGGAACTGGATGTCGTATGGCAACAAATTCTCCAACTCGACAGGTGCTCGGAGCGTTAGACCCATGCGAGGGTAGATCCTACAGACCAGGCATGTCAGCCGAATTCTCTGCCAGTCCTCTGCAATTGGTTGGAGCCTACTCACTTTGCGGCTGCGTCCTTTGGATCAAAGTTGGCTTGTGCCTGGAAGTAAAAGGCCGGCTTGTTTGCCGTCTGGTGCTTGCAGCTGATGGGTCTAATAGGTCGGCTCATGAGCTGCTTCCAGTGCAATGGCATGGACCAAGCGTATTCAAAGTCGAAACCACCTGTGACGAAGTGATCAGTTGCCCGTTACAACACAAACACCGGACACGACATACGAAGAGGTCGTAAGCGGAAACGTTTCTCGTATGCGGCTTCCAATGGCAAAGGGCATGACTCTCCGGGATCTACGCAGGCGTCAGCACGGTTCCAAGCGGGGTCAAGTAAGGAAGAATGCTCACCGATCCTCATCGCACCGGAAGATGCTTTTCCATGCGCATCCACCACGATCATCTCCACAGGCAGGCTCGTGTGATTCTGTACATTGAGAGTCGATCTGAAGGTGATGACCTTGATATTGTGCTCAAGCTTGATTTCGCAGGTGATTTGATGCGAAACTCTGTCCAGTCTTGGACGCAAAGTGAGGATGTGTTCGCCTTCTCTATCGACGGAGATGCCTCGTAACGACTCCCACGGTGTGTCTTGCAGTTGAATACCCAAGGCATTGTGTCGTACAGCCGAGACGTTCTACAGGCGGTGTCAGCTGGAGACGCTCAGAGCAACGCAGCGAGCTTACGTCTCGAGTCTGCCGGCGATCTTCGAAGCGCCATGGCACGTCAGCACCGTCATCGAGCTTCTTGACGCCAGTCACAGGCTTGTTGAGATCCGCAGCTTCTGGCCAGAGAAGCAAAGTCAAGCCTGTTCTGTTCCTGACGCGGAATGGGGCATCTGATCCTCGACCTTCTCGAGCCTTGTCGCCCTCTTTGCTCCAGACAGTCATGGATGTGATCGCTAATTCGATGAAGGCTGAGCTGACGTTGAGCTCGAGTCTTTCGCTGGCTGTCAAGCGAACATTGATGGGATTGTGGCCAGGCCCAGTAGCGATCCGATCGACCTGTAGAAGGGCCTTATCAGTGACGGTTTCCAGGTGCAGGGAACGCGCACAGCACACTCACTCTCAGATCAAACTTCCAGGGATCCATCAAAGGCTCGAAGTAGGAGTTGGTCAGATTGAAGTATCGTATGGAAGTAGTGATAGACGTGGCCATTTTGAGCTGAGTTAGGTCAATCTACCTGTTCCCATGGTGATCCCGAATCGACTCACGTCACCAGACCAGTCATTGATCATTACCACGAACTCGTTGCTGGAAAGGTGTACCATTGGCATTTCCTGGAGATCTCCGACCAGTACGAGCTGGAAGCCTTTGACACGAGCTTTAAGCTGGGAGAGTGTCAGAATGATTATCACTCTAATAACGGGAACGGCCTACCTGTTCCTTCGTCACGATTACGCGCGACTGCTCCGCCAACTGCCGTCGCTGACTAATTGACGAGCGACGATTGGAAGAGTTACGTCTAGCGGACGGCTTGGTGGGTATCAGGGCGGTCGAAGTCGCCTCCGTCGCAGCATCGCCGGTCAAGCTGTCCCGGCGTGGCGCTGGCGGTCCTTCAGCTTGGGCTTCAGGAGCAAGAGCTTTGGTGGCTACTGCCGTCGCTTTGTTGACGATGTCCAAAATTAACATGATATCAGTGTATGATGCGCGGAAAATGACCGGGTCTGGTATCTCGACGTCGAAGCTTGTCATCTGCTGAGTGCCCCTACGGCGGGTATCCAGGGATAAAGCGACGTTAAGGTCGTCCAGGAATTTGACACGATCGTTGGGTCGATCCATCCGACCAAACGACATTCCGAGACGATCAACCTTGAGAGCCATGATACTTTGTTGAGAAAGGAGTACTTCCTTGATAGACAGCTGGATGGCTTGAGAACGAGGATTTGTGTCGTCCGCCAGGACGATGACAGTAGCGTCGACCACTTCGACTCGGAACGACAAGGAGCCTTGCTGTTTGGGTTCTTCGCCGATCTCCTCGATATCTTTCTCTTCGGATACAGGTGCTTCTGGCTCGGCCGCCTTCTTGAAGGGACTGACAGCGAATTCAAGCAAAGCCGCCAGAGGATCCACTGCAAGGATAAGGCGCGGGCTATCGACCGTGACAATGGCGAGTGCCGATTGGTCCGTTCCTCCGGCCACAGTGTATTGCAGCATGCTGGAGATTGTCAGCTCACATTGACAGGACAATGGGGCGCCACTCACATTTGGTTCCCTTCATGGGTAGCAGAGGGGATGATATCCCTGAAGACGCTGTTACCTGCTCGGGTACTCGAGAAAGCCAGAGTCTTGAGCGAGAACTCTGCTTCCATCGCGCTGTCCGATAACCGCTTGAAGCCGAGGTGCGACTTGACCAGTGCGAAGCGGGCGATACTACATCGTTTGAGATCCTCTTCGGTGATCGCATCCGCATTGTAGATCTCAAACGCGACTGTGTCAACGGAAAAGACAAAGTTCATCGCGGTCCAGATTTCGACGGGGCCAGAGTCATCTTTCTTTACCACAGCGAGTTCAGGCTCGAGATTGACGCTGGGCTCGCTCGGAGCCTCTTCCACCGCCGGTGTTCCGGGCATCGAAGCAGTCGCTGGGGTGATTGGCAGAGATTCGGGAGCAGGGCTGATCTCAGACTCCCCGATGTCGTTGAGCGCTCTTGGGAGTGCCTCGAGCACACTCATAAGCAAGACATATTGCCTTTGTGTCAAAGATAGCTTGACATCAGACATATCCGTGGTTATCTACTTGCAAGATCAGCCTGGCCTGTGTTCACTAATCGCGAAACTCACCTCCATATCCGCATGGTGGGGGTCTGAGCGGTGACTCGAGCCACCAGCCTGCTTGATTGCTGCAGATATAGTGACATCGTTCACCATCTGCAACGTCGCCTTCTTCTCACCAACCTCAATCTCGGAGGCCACGCTGATACCCTGCAGCCTCGCGTCGATCGTGCTGGTGTCGTTCGGGTCATTGAGATATTGATTCTTGGCAATGATCTCTCCAAGGCGAAGAACAAGGACATCGGGTGAGTTGAGACCATCTCGCGGAAGTACGATGATTGGTGTCTTGACAACCACATCAAAGTGCATCCTGGTGACCTCCGCAGCCCGTTGTACAGCAGCCTGCTGAGCCGCGTCGTACACAGCTTTCATTCGGGCGAATTTCAGAGCGAACGCGTACAGGGCCCGGACGGGACCCTCCATGAACGTGAACTTGAGCGAGCCGGCCCGCAGATGAACAGAAGAGTTATAGCCGGGGAATGTCTCCGTTTCTGTCGGGTCGAACGTTTCGTAGCTGAAATCGGCCAGCTCCTCGCCTTCGATGGAAAGCAGTTTCTTGAATGCAGGATTGGCAACTTCACCTTCCGAGAGATCCACAAGAGAAATGTCACCAAGCCTCGCTCCGATACGCAATGTGCCGCTTCTGAGCAGAAGAGCGACGTCCACCGAGGGGAGAGCAAGCAACGCGAAACGATCATCATTGTTTTCCAGTGAGACTGCTATTGGTCAGTACGAGTCCAGCTAGCATGTCAGAAGGCCGCTCACCTTGAGCGCTGGTAAGTTTGACCCTTATGCGCAGCTTATCCGTAGACTTCTCCGCTTCTGCTGTCTCCACGACCTGAGCACTCTCCGGGGCGCCTTGAGCGGCTTGAGCAGACTGATCTTGCGGAACAAAAGTAGTCATGATGAAGTCGTATAGCGAGAGAATTGGTTCCGGCGCAATGGTGATCTTGAAAGTTGATAGCTCGGTTTCGATGCTGGTATCGACGCCTTCATGTTTCGTCATGAATTCTGGCGACTCCTTCTGGACTTTGGTGTACTTGACTTGCAGAAGTTTCAAGTCGGATGGCGAAACGCCTCCTTCGCTGGCGGAAGAGAGGAGCGGTCGTCGAGCGCTTCCTTGCTCGATCATAGCCAAGGTGACGGAGCGCAGGAATAAGTCGACGGACATGTCATATTTGCGCAAAGCGAAAGTAAGTCCGAAACCCTCCAACACCGCGTCGGCAAGCGCTCTTTCGGCAGTAGGCGAAATAGACTTGTATAGCGATGCTTGCAGTTTACCGACGGAGAATGAGAACTCGAATGTGATTTGACGTAATGCGCTTCGCTGACTCTATGATATGGTCATATGGTCAGCAGCCAGTAGATTAAATATTCCTGCGTTCCTCACATCTGTTTGGTCATCCGGCGCTTCGTAGAACTGCTCGCCTTTGCCGCCCGTAGAACTGCTGTCGTCGCGATCTTCCACTGTCTTAGTCGAGATTATTGAGCGAGTATCATCGAAGTTGTATTCCTCGATTTGAGGCTTGCGGAATGACGGTCGGTTGTCAGCGGGAATGATCACAGGAGCTCGCTCTTGTTGTGCCGAGTCATCGCCGAATTTCGGTATGGCAATGTCGATGAATTTCATGAGCGTTTCTGTACGAGGGTCAGCAATGGCCCACGGATGCGTCTTGCGGCCTCAATCAGGACTCACTATACTTGCGGTCCGAGAAGTTGACATGCAGCTCCGGCAGCTCTCCAGCTATCTTGAAGCGTGTGAGGTTCGGAGCGTTGACGATAGCATTGTGAACGGAGAATGACATGTTGATGCGTTCGACGATATGCAGCTCTTTGGATGCAGCATCCTGCGAATCCAGAGCCAACATACAGGCTTCCAAGTCATCTCCCATTAGTAGCTACGGGCGCATTAGCGTGGACAACTTTGAAAGTCCTTTTTATTGCTTACCTGCGTGGACTCGAGACGTAACGACAGCTGGTCGTACATGAGGTCCTCGAGCTGTTTGTAGTCCTCGTCATTGTACTGACGACCTCTCTTGCTCTGTACTTCCTTCAGCTTCGCAGAGTCTGCAAGCTTGCTTTCCACCGCTATGTGACCCGCATCGAGGATCAGACTTTGAGAGTCGTGTACAGTGACGCTGTTATGTATATGAGCACAATTTCTGAGTAAGTTGGCTGCAGAACCTACTCCATTGGAATGATGATGATAGGGGCGTTCATGTCCACGCGAAGGTCGATGGTCTATGATGACACGTGTGAGTCATGTCGCCTATCGCAATCGCATACAGAACCCACCTTGTGCTGCTCCAAGGCATACTCGAGGCCGGCTCGTGTCTCTTTCCTTATACCATCAAGCGTTTGCCCAGCGGCATCCTGCACTCAGTCAGCAATCAGTCGGCTTCTACGGCCGTCATCTACCTACAAGAAGCGCTCCAATCGACTCGAGCTGAGACTCTGGGGGCTTGAAGAATTGTACGACCGCTTCCACATATCCGCGATGGTAGATGATTTCGAGATGTCGCATCTTCACTGTGACAGCGTTGTCCGCTCGACCGTCAAGAGGATTCTGCTCTATCTCCATAACGAAGAAGGGATCCGCATTGGGATGCAGCCCATCATCGATTTCGGCGACTGCTCCTTCGACCCCTCCTTCCTCCTCAAGGGTCTCTTGGCGTCCCTTTCCCTTGCTGTTTCGCTCGATGTCTTTGACGCGGACAATTTGGGGGTATACCGAACCGGGCGTTGTCCCGTCGTAGACCCGGAAGCCGCCGAGAGCCAGCTTGCCTTTCATCGAATCAGTGAGCTGCACAGCATCCGCAGAGAATGAGTCGAAGACAAGAGCGATAATGTCCTTGTTTTCGCCATGAGGATCGGTTCGAAGCGCGAAGGACCCTTTGCTCAACGTAGCATTGATCCGCGCTTTCATGAAGTCTCGAGGAGTGGCGCCAATCGTATCTGTCGCGGCATTGGCGTCATAATCGATGATGTCGTCGATCTCTTTCTTTTCCTCTTCGGACATGCCTCCGTCTGCGTTGGCTCTTTTCGCTGATGGACCCCACACCCATTCTCCCCATGTAGCCTTCTGAGGTTGACTTTTCAGCCTCTCAGCTTCCATTCTGCGCCTTGTTGCGGCATCTTTCTTCGCTTTAGCACGCGCGACTGATCGGAAGAAACGGATATCTTCGTATGAAGCTTTGTTTTCGATCTCGGCGAGGGCGACGCCCTCCTACGGTGTGTGTCAGTCATAGCCGGCACTGTTCAGCTGATGGCACGTAGACTCACGTCAACTGGAAGCTGCTTGCCTTCCGCCAAAGCAAGCTTCTTCATGTACAAGTCCACATACTTCTTACGTGTATCCCTCCTTTCTGACAAATAAGCCCAAGTCCATCTGCTATTCCGCTCGTGCACCTCGGAGCGTATGGCGTCAAGCGCAAACCTCAACCTCGCCTTCGCTGGGTTCTCGTTGAACTCTTCCTCTGAAGGACGGAATTTGTGGTATTGATGAGTTCGTCGATAGAAATGGAAGACGTCCAGAACCGAAAGAGCGTCTCGGTATTGATCCCGATCAACCACAACGCCGATCTCGTCGAACATGACCTGGGCATCCACTTTGGGAGTGTCTTTGGACATAGTCTTGTTGACAATGGCCTGGGTTTGTCGTCAGCTTCGCTCTGCAGCTAGACTGCTAACTCACTCTTGCTTCTCCTGTGACTGGTTTCAGGATGTATTGGTGCTTAGGCGCGCCAGCCAGCTAAGAGTATGTTAGCTAAGTCCCGTGTAGAACGATTTCCGAGACACGCACCATTGCTTTTAACGCATCAATAGTCCCTTGTCTGTCCTCAGACCCTTTGTCCAAGCTTCCAGCATCCGTGTCAAAGTATACCGAGAGGGCGGTCATTTTCACAAGCTGTTGAGACATCAGCGTCGATAGCTGATGACGGAGGATCCAACGACCAAGCGTACCTTGTGCACTCCATGGAGACTGTCTGTAATGAATGCTTCCACCCAGTTGCCGTCCGTTGATACTGCTTTGAACTCGCTAAGGGTGATACCGGCGGCAAAGGGGTGCTATAGCCAATATGTCAGCGACAGTATACGTGCTTGTGTAGAACTTACCTCTGGCGTGCTGGTACCATCCTCGTATCTGACGTGGATACCAGTAACGTGTATCTGGACATTATCGACCACTTTGGAGATGATAGCGCCAATGTACGTTTGTTTGGCTATGAATGATGGTAAGGCTCTGTTTCGATGCGACGGCATAAACACTCACTTTCATCGTTGACTCCTTGAGCGCCGACTTGACTGGCGGCGTTGTCGACCTCCTCGGCATTCTTCAATTTCTCTTGCTTGGTAGCCTGATCTATACGCTCATCTTCCTCCGGATCGACCTTTCCTTGTGGTCTCGCTCTCGCCAAAACGTAGACATCGTCGATCGTGATCTTGACTGGCTGCGTCTTTAACTGCGTCCATGGAATGCTGACCGACAGGGTTCCTATATCTCCAGCAACGATCTCCACCGGTAGGCCGAACCTCTCCAAAAGCGATTTCTTGAGGTGCAAGCCATGGAATTGCAGATTACCTATAGTATAGTCAGAGGAATGAGGGGTCAGCAAGACGGTCCTTTGTGCGGAGCGTTTCGCTCGAGACTTGAACATCGGACCTACCGCCAAACACTGAGAGGGAGAGATCGTGTGCGTTCAAGTTCTCAACGTATGGAGAGACATATACGTTGAGCAGCCGCAGCGCAACCTCTTTGAGCGCCTGCATGGCGGAGAACCGCGAGGAGAAGCGAGGTTATACCCTCAATCTTCCGCAGCTGGCGAGGGTCGACGGGGTATACAGCGAACGATGCTAGACTGTATGTGGCTCTCTGTGGGACGTCTAGCAATACCAGACTATGCTTGTAGGTGGTCGAGAAATGAGACGGTATCTGACGAGAGTGTTGCAAGTGGAATGTAAAGGATGTGTGTGACATTATACTTTGTGAATCATGCATCATCGGCAGTACGCGGCGTCATAGCTGCAAGTCAGGTCAGGTTAAGGGAATTAAGGCAGTGTCACGTGGGCATGCACATCATTTACGTAAATCTCGATCTTGTTGTCGTGCTCTATTTCAATAGCTGTTCCGTCTGACCTAGCGAACTCTGCGACGCTTCTCCTGCATTCTTGTTCTGCACCGACTGCAATTCCATATCATCGTTCGACCCGCTTGAATACTGCGAATGCGTCCTCGCTGGCTGGGACTGCGGCTGCCATGAACGGGATTCAGCACAGACCCTCAGTTCAAGGCTCGTCACACGATAACTACTCACCAACTTCGAGAGTCGCTGCTCATATCTGACGCCGATTTGATACGTGTTCCACGACCCATATCTACGCGCTGTCATAAGCGGGGAATTGACCGACATCCAGAGGATATGACTCACACTTGCGTCGCGAGCAGTCCGCCGGCAATCAGCCATAAGAATACGCTCCACGCGATATCGAATGAGCGGGCATGGTAGTTCTCGTAAAGGCCCCAATATACAAGCAGGCCGATGGCGCTTGCGGACTGGCGCAGATGTAAGCTTCGATCTGGCTTGCACGCTCACCTTCAGGAAGAAGGTCTGTATTGCTGCGAATTTCAATGTACGAGTGACGAACGGTACAGACCACTTCAGCCTATAGCCGATGAGGCCAATAAACGTCGGTTGCTCGGTAGTGGCTTGAAAGAGCCTACGGCGAGGTCAGCCCTAGCGTTTTGGCACTGGTGACTTGCATGAGTGACCGCTTACCAAATTACAGCTGACAACATGTACCGGACCGATTGCTGATACTCGAACGCAGCAACCGAGAACGCGATAGCAAAGATCGTCAAGACGTGATGAGCGATACTTGGCGAAAGTAAGCACGGCTAAAAGATTCCTCCTTGGACCAGCGGCTCACAGCTCTGGACGCATCGTGCAGCGATAAACAAGCTCGAAGATATAGAGGGTTGAGATGAGGACTGCTGCGGTGCGCATGCATTGGATTTCCCATAGACGGTAGCGGCCCGCAAATCCTGGCGTGGGAACCAGTTGGAGCGCAAGTGCGATCGTGGTAAATATGGTGTTGAGTGTATCTATCTAAGAGTGAGCTGTGTCGCTGGATATAGTTGAAGGAGCTTACATTGCACGACGTTCTTTTGATTCTGGCGGGACAACAATGAATACGATCTGACGTATCTCAGGTAAATACTGACACATCCCATCAGCTTCGATGAGCAGCGACGTATCATACTCACAAGTCGAAGATCTTGGCGACAGCATACAAGAACAGGAAGTAGACTGAATACTTTGACTCTCAGTGCTGTATTCGAAACATGAAATCACGACCACTCACCAAACGTGCAGGTCGCGTAGAGAGTCGGGTCCCAGGAATAGAGGTACTCTCCGCTAAGAACAATCGCTATACGGTCAGCCTAATCTTGGCATAGCACAACTCACCAAGGAGCGGATCCAAAGAGGTGCCGCTTGCTCCGATAATGTTGGAAATGAGATCCGCGTTCTCCGGGGTGGCTTTGACAGGGCCTATGAAACCAGCAGGGAAGTGGTTGTCGAGAACCACTTGCGTGTAATTGCTGTGTGCACGGAATGACACTTCTTAGCCAAGCGCGCAATACTCTGCTGATCTAGTATGAACTCACCGGTCGATACACATATCGCCACCAGAGGGTCCAACATGCGGACAATGCACGGAAGGCCGGTACGACAGCATGGCGGTGTGCACCATCCGGCAGATCAGGTTGTTCTCGCCAGCTCTATGGCATCATGAGCTCACAATGTCTCTTGATATGGGCTGAGACATGACGTTCACCCACCTGTAGAATTGACCAAGAGCGATACTGGTGAGGAACTCTGTGCATTCCTCATACGAGTCATATTGGGCGTTGGTTCCATTACAGTAGGCCATGGCGCCTGTACACGTGGTCACTGCGTAGTATTGCTGCAAGACGTAGGTCTCGTTGGTGGACGAGATATTGAGGTAGTCAGCCATGTGCGGAACCAAGAGCCTGTTCACGGGTCTTTCAGCTCTGGATCATTCAGGGTCGACGCACGGGATGATGGTGTCCGTCGTCCATGCCCAGCGACGGAATACAACATCCTGCGGGGGCATCAGCAATAAACAAGTTCCACGGTCCCGGACGTGCTCACGTATTGAGTTATTTGTCGGTCTTCGTTAACAGTCAAGAACGCGTCCAGCTAGAGAGAACTGTCAGTCGATTGCGGCCGGGTGTATGTCTGCTCAACTCGCTTCTACTGGCACAGTCATGTTCAAGATGGGATAATGCCCTGGTGCCTCGATCAACATGAGCTGATAGCCAAGCGTTACAACAAGTCAATGACTCACATTCGAAAACGACACCAGTCACCACCACATTGTGTTGTACAAGAAGTCGGGTTATCTAATCATCAAACAAATGTCAGCCAAGTATGAGCTGTTTGATGATGACCGATGGCTGACCGTATACGATTGTGGGATACCAAAAGTTGACGGTTTGCTATCGTCGGCGCTATTTACGAACAGGCCGAAGAGCTGAGAGCGGCAAGATCCATGTCATCAATCCCGAAGAATCACGGTCTCGGCGTGCGGAAGGAGGACTCACGTATTCGCTATGCAAAAGTATCAGTAGTCGTCAGAACTGTGTTCAGACATTCTCTAGTTTCAGCGAACGGTCTGCTCACGTCGAGAGCTCGCGGCCATCAAAGCTGGAGAGCTTCAGTGAGCTTTCGACGCGTTTCTAGCCATAGCTGATACTTACTTGGTAGTTACTACAGCATAATGGTGATTAGCCGAATGCCATCAGAGCGCACTATAACTCACCATCGATAGTACCTCGCACATCCTCGGAAAATATCGTGCTGCATCGATTATTGAATCAGCTTAGAGTAGACCCGGTCTCAACGCTGGGCCGATGATGAACGACGAACCTGTTGATGCTAGCTGCTTGTTCGACGTTGTTTGGCCAGAGAAAGGCATCCGCAAAGTCCTTCACCACCTCGAGGTACTGGTACTCGGACAGAGCAGCTGTCGGGAGGGGCGACAGGCCGATCAAGAGCCACGTTAGCAGTACGCTCCATATGGCGAGCTGCATTATTGCGAGTGTGGGTTGATTGAGACGGCAAAAGCGCCGACTGAGGGGAACTACATCTATATACAGTGAAGGATGATAGAATAGGAAAGGGAGGTAGTCGTAGTCGGATCGTTTGATGATTGCTCCATAGCGCTCGGGCTTCGCGCTACCCCCATCACACCCGGATCGGGCTTCACCAAAGGCCTTTTTTCTGTGATGTGATGGGAAAACAGGACATATCACATCATTCTGCCCGCTCGCTGCTCCCTCATAAGCAGTGCAGTAGTGCAGTGATGCTGCGCCGGGCTACCGGGAGTCACTTCAGTCTCTTGTCAATCAGACTTTTGTCAGCACGCCAAAACCCCTTGAAACACAAGTGTTTTCAGGCACAGCATGTCTTTCCCATTGTCCATTGTTGCAACTGCCACAGTCCGTCTGATCCAGCATGCGGTGTACGCGGTCATCACCCAGCGCTATAAAACTATGCATTGACGCAACCAAAATGTACCAAGAAAACCCAGATGAAGAAGAAAACGCAAAAGAAACAACAACGGAGATGAAAGGAAGAACAAAGCATATACGGGTAGGCGCAGCGCGCAGTGGGGGGCCTCCGAGCTTGTCACTCGGGCACAATGCTACGATATGTCCTCGTCAGAACGCATGGGTGGAAGCACTGCCCATACTGCCGGTACTACCGCTCTTGTAGGTGGTCATATCGTACTCGAGGACGTACGCAGGGGTGACCGCCCCGCTTCCACTGCCTTCAGAACTAACATCACCCTTCTCGACATCTTCCTTCTCCGACACAGCTAGGATGGCATCGCCATCGGACCCCGCAGGGCTGCAATCCCGAGGACGTAGTAGGCGCGCGCCAATAGCGTAAGTCACGTACGAACCCCAGCTGAGTTGCTGCATGTCAGATGCTGTTCATGCGGCGCAAGGGGCCATAGTAAGGGTCACTCTACTCACATTTGAGTCAAGAGGAGTCCAACAGCAATAACCCAGATGAAGACGGACCACGCGATATCCAGCGAGGTGTAGGCGTAGTTCTGGTGCAGAGCCCAGTAGATGAGAAGGGCAATTGCGCTTGCAGACTAAGAGGGGAATAAGCTTCGATGAACCCAACCTCACTGATCAGTTGTTACAACTTACCTTAAAGACAAATGTCTGTATGGACGAGAGTTTGAGGATCCACGCTACCGTCTCCTTCTTCCATTTGAGGCGATAACCAATCAATCCCACGAAAGTGGGCTGCTCAGTCGTGGCTTGGAACAGCCTATGAGGATACTCCATCAGTGACGCTCCCTCCGAGAGTTACATGACTGACCAGATTATCCCTGACATCATGTACGTGATGGATTGGGTGTACTCGAGCGAAGCGATCGTCAAGGAAACCGCAAAGATGGTGAGCACGTGGTGAGCGGTGCTATGGTAAGGTGTCCTCCGTAAGCGCACGTCTCATACCCATGGATGTCACGACGAAGCTCACAGGGGAAGACGCATGTTGAAGCGGAAGATGAGCTCGAACAAGTACAGCGCGACGACGAGTAATCCCGACACCCGTGCGCATTGCACTTGCCAGAAGTGATAGTTGCCTGTGAACGCTGCGCACGCCGCGAGCTCGATAGCGAGCGCGACGGTCGTGAAGATGATCGTCATGGCGTCTGCGCGAGAGCTGCTCTTCAGCATTGTTCGTCCTTCCGAGCACGATGAGGGCACTCACACATCACCACGTTCTTCTGGTGCTCGCGCGGTAGCGTGGGATAGATTTTGATCAACCGAGCAAATGCACTGCGAGTAACGACTACTTAGTTTGGACTATCGAACCAGTGTAGGAATGTGCCGGACTTACAAGTCGGTAAGCTTGGCGAAGAAGTAGAAGAACAGGAAGTAGACGAAAGTGCAAGTAGAGTAGAAGGTGGGATCCCACGACTTGACATCCTGCTGACTCATCGTGATAGCTAAAGAGGCGATTCACATGATTGTCAGAGCTGGGGATCACGCTGGTGACAGTCCGCTTACCAAGTAGCGGGTCTAGCTCGCTTTGGTCGCTTGTGGCCCAGATGTTCGACACCACCTTGGCGTTCTCCTTGTCAACGTATTTCGGTGCCAGGAAGCCAGTAGGGAAGTTGCTCTCGCGGACAGTAGTGGCGTAGTCCCTAATTCCAACGCTTTCAGCCTGAGTTCCCCAATGTAAGGAGTAACGAAAGACTCACTGGTCGACGCATAACTCGCCGCCGCTTGTGCTCATTGCAGCACAGTGGACACTTGGGTTCAGCTGCGTCATCGGCGCGTGAACAGATCGACAGATAAGGTTGTTCTGCCCAGCCCTGATAGATACTCCTCAGCTCACGGCCTTCCCTCTGTTCGTTATGTGAGATAAACTTACTGGTAGAATTGGCCGGTAGAGATCGTGCTGAGTGTCTCCATGCATGCTTCCAGACTGTCATACTGCTGGTCAGTGCCGTTGCAGTAAGTCATGGTTTCGAGGCATGTGCCATAGATGAGGTAGTCCCTCAAGACGGCGGTAGAGTTGGTGTCGTCCATGTCCAGTGCGGCGGCCATATAAGGGGTAAGTTGCCTGATGAACAGTGTCAGCCGTACTAACAAACCCGTTGAGTTCGAATACTAACGAGACGATGGTGTCGGTTGCCTATTCAGAAGAAACATTAGCCTGCTGACGGACAACACGTGGATACGCGACACTTACCCAAGCCCAGCGGCGGAAGCTGAAGTCGTACTGGGAGATTTGCCCGTCCTCGTTGATAGTCAGGAACGCGTCGAGCTGTCCATTGGCATTGTAATCAGCGGCGATCTGACATCGCAAGCGCGACAGGCACGCTGGTAAGAACTCACCTCGATAGGATAAGTCGTGTTCAGCAGAGGATAGGACACTGTGGATCTGATAAGCGTAGCGTACGGCCCCTAATCGAGAGGGAACTCACATTCGAACTTGATGCCAGCTGACACAGTATTGCGTTCCACCACAGCGGCAGTCACCTGTTTCACGTTCAAATGAGCATGATAGATATGACTCGCCAAGTTTGGAAGGTTTGCTTACATTGTAGAATACTGGTACGCCAATTGGGGAAGGTGCTTCTGGGTTCTGGGCAGCGCCAAGGAAAAGGCCGAACAACTAATGGATATCGATCAGAAAGCTGCCTATTCCTTCTGACGGCATCACACCTACATAATCTCTACACCGGAAACAGATCAGTAAAGAGGCAACTCGCACAAGTCTACCAGCGACTCACGTTGAGAGATCCCGGCCGTTAATGCTGAGATGAAGACTACCGTGAGCATACAAGAGAACCGAATCGCATCATGCGAGCGGGTGGCACTTACTCGCCGGCGACTGTCGATTCGTCCTGTCAGCGCAGATCGTCGTGGCGAATAGCTAGGTGACTCACTGTCAATGGTACCGACAACGTCCTCGGCAAATAGTGTTCTGAGGTAGATGTCAGCCTGGAACATGTTGGTATCAGCGATCAGGAAAGGACGCACGACTTTGACTGAATGTCCGCGAGCAGGTCAGAGCTGGTTGACACTGTCATAAAAGCATCTGCGAAGTCTTTGACGACTTCGAGGTATTGAAAGCTTGAAAGCGCATTCACGCCGGTAGAGCTCAGCAGCATGAGAGCCGCGAGCCCGCAAAGCAGGGCGGACCACGAGGATGGCATTTTGAGTTGACTGTTGATGTGCTTGAAGTTGTTTTGCTGGGATGATAGCAGGTGGGCAAGAGTACTGGTATCGTTGTCGGCGTCGTGAGATCACTTGTTCTCGATGAAGATCTCTATGGACTATGAGAAAGACAGTTGTTTTTGGGTGTTGATGAGTGAGGGGACTATCCTTCCAAGGGATGTTTGATCTTATATGTTAATAGGGGTTGTCCGCTCTTGCTGGGAGTCGCGTATCTTTGGCTTGTAGCCGAACAAGCTCAGTGATGCAGCGGAGAGACATGCCCACTCATTCCGTGATTTGACCATGGCACCGCTCTGAGGCGTCGTGAACTCTGTGTTGGAATAGCCACTGTCGCAACACATGTTGTTTCAGACGATCATCTGGAGTGACGGTTGTTTGTTTCTCTCGTAACGCGCATATTCGCTTCCCACTGTAATGGTTATCTTCGGGGACATTCAGGTTGACTGCACCCTGAAAAGATAGAGATTACGCATCAGATAGCTTTTATCCTTTGCGTTCCCACGATGTCACGCTGGAGTCAGATAGCTCAGATAGCGGTACATTACGACGATCTCAGGAACACCGGCTCCGAAGGATGGTACATAACGCCACGGATCGTCGATATTTTTGGAACTACCAGAAATCAACAAACGTCGCATTACATTCCTGTATTTACGCTTTTCTCCTCCGCCGTTGGTGGCGCCCTGTAAGGTCAGTGAACGCAATTACAAGAAGCTTCCAGGCTCTGTCAATTGACGGAACGGACATGCAACTGGATCACTTATCAAGGTTTTTGATCGCGACTTCGGTTCAAAAACTGCACGGGAAGCGCAGCTTCGGCCGACTGCTTGAGCATGCATCCCGCTCGGCGGCAATGCAGATGCCTCACTTCCCACGCAGCGCGGTTGCCGCATACTATAGCTGCATCATCCCCGCTTGAGAGGCGATAAGCGTTGATTCACAATCGATCCGCGCAGCAGCGGCTATAGCGAACAACAGATCTTCAGGACCCGAAACTCGAGTGAGACATCGAGGCTTTGAAGAATGGTGGGAAAGTGCGGGAATGTACCGAACCTTGTCGACAGGTTTGGACGCCACAGGCTTCTGAACGTTGGTCAAGCATAATCGTGTCGAGTCGAGCTGAAGATCATCGATTTGCGTGTTCGCCCTGCTTCTGGATGACGTGCTGCTTACGCCTTTCCCAAGGTGACCCTGTCATAGAAGAAAGGCGTAAAGTCGACTACAATTCCCACCTTGGTTGTCGGGCAGGACCCGAGAGTGGGCGTAGTGATGGGATCATGTTGTCGTTGCTTAATGTGAACTGTGATTGACAGCACGACATACTCACTATACGACGCGCAGATGTCCCGCAGGACCCGTCGTAGTCATCCTTGCTTCTACCTGCAGCTATCCCATATCACAGTGAGAGTCTTCTCACGAAAGGTATGCGTCGTCACCAGATGCAAAGGGCCGCCTATCAAGAGTGCTTTCCAGTCTGTAATGCCTGATTGAGATCATCGGCGAGAACCATCTCCCTGGCTACCAGGACTGTCTGACAACGCAAACCAACTCAAGGCATACCAGTTCGACAATGCAGGTGGGAAGTGCCACATACACAATCGCCGCGATTCATAATATTACACCTGGCTATATCGCCGAAATAACTACAGGTTGAAGAAGGCGCGTCTGCCAGTCACGCGTTGCCGCTTAAAGATTACCTAGACATGAGTTTTACCAACATGACTTTCAACTCGTCATATCCATACCTTCCTCAATTTAGCATCCTTCTCTCCTTCCCCATTCTCTTTCGAAGCCATTATCGATCCCCGTTCTCAATAAAGCGCCGGGACGAACAAGACACCGAGGCGAGGTCAGCTCTTCCAATACAAGACTTGAGCTGGCGCAATGTCGGAAATCATCCTCGATTCAGCGGTCTTTTTCAGGAGGGCAGACAAGCTCTTCAAGGCATGGGAGGTAAGTTCCTGCCCCTGCCCTATGCAGATTGCTTGGGTGATGCGTACTTGTGCTGATCGGTGCTTATTCTGCTGCACACCCGTAGTCTCCCTCAAATGGCATGCCGGAACTGGCGGACTTGAACGCCATACAGGTTCTTTCGGGGGAACCCAATGATGAGGCTCCTGCGTACACCAAGACCATGGCTATTCACGTGCGTGTAACTGATGCAATGACTATACCTGGTGCTGATCAAAGTTGCCTTGCAGCTGTATCTCCTCAGCTACGAGTTCCCTTCGACCCTCATGCTGTTCACCAAAGCACCGCGTAAAATCACCTTTTTGTGTGGCTCATCAAAAGGTAAGACCTCTCGCACAACTCTCACAACACAGGCTAACGTTGCTGCTAGCCAAGCTACTGCGCCAATTGCAGCCGGCTCACGGTATCGAGCTTGATATAAAAGTTCGCTCGAAGGACGAGACAGGTGCGAAGCGTGAGCAAATTCAGCTACCTGTATCCTGGTGGGCATTCCAGCTAATACAATCTGCAGAAACCGTGCAGGAGCTCGTGCTTGCTATTGGCGACGGAAAGATCGGTGGTTTGCCCAAGGACAGGCCCATTGGAAAGCTCGTGGAGGATTGGAATGCTGCGTAAGTGTCTTATGTTTGTGTGCCCCTTTGGCTGACCAGGATATAAAGCGTGGCGGCATCAAAAGGAGGTCTCGAAACGGTGGACATCTCATCCTCAGTCGGCGAGATCCTGGCTGAGAAGGAAGGCGAAGAAATGGTGCGTTGTTCGCCAATCCTTGTCTTGCGCTCGTTGACGAACTCTGGCCTAATCTTCCCTTTTGCAGAAAAACATCATAACGGGATCGAAGATGACCTCGACCGTCATGATCCATTACTTCAAGACGAAAATGGAGTCTATAATCGACAGAGGGACCAAAGTCTCCCATGAAGCATTTGCTCAGTAAGTTAAAACCCAGCTTTACGGTCTTCATGTGATTGATCATGGTACGCAGATTGATTGAGGAGAAGATTGGAAATGACGATAAGCTAGCAGACATGAAGCTGTGGAACAAGAACTCTGCACTTGGCGATGTGAGTGTTGTCGTGTGGATCTTATTTCTTGGCTGACACGAAAGATAGATCGACTTTGCTTCCACAGAATGGGTGTATCCTCCAATCATACAATCTGGCGGCAAATACGACTTGAAAGTTAGTGCGCAGACTAATAGCGATAATCTCCAACCTGGCGTAATCATTGCGAGTCTGGGTATTCGTTACAAGAATTACTGTACCAGCATGAGCCGAACCTTTTTCATCAGCCCAAATAAGGTCAGTTCCGTCATGTAGTGAGCACGAACAATATAGCTGACGCTCGACCATAGAAACAAGAGCAATACTACACGACTCTCCTCGAGGCCCGGCAGGAGGCTCTGAAGTTATTGAAGGCCGGCGCTGTGATCGCTGATGTCTACAAGGCTGTGCAAGGTTTTGTTGAGTCTAAGAGTTCGACCTTAGGCCAAGCATTCCTCAAAAACATCGGTTTCGGGGTGAGTCTTGCTTATCGTCTTGTCATTCGCCATGACAACTGATCCGACAAACCCCATTAGATCGGCATTGAATACCGTGACAGTGCATACAGCTTGGCGGGGAAGAACACTCGTAAACTTGTTGAGAACACAACATTGGTTCTGACCTTGGGAGTCAGCGATTTGCCGGATCCCAAGGGAAAGGACAAGAAGTGAGCAAAATGCTCAAGATGGAAGCTGACATTCAGGTACTCTTTGCTCGTTTCTGATACTGTCAAGGTCGGACAGAGCGGTGCGGCAGTCCTGACCGAAGGCTGCACAAAGCTCAGCGATGTTGTCATGGAGCTTGAGGTAAGTTCGCCAACTCAAACGGTATTACGCTGTGCCTCACACACCTCATATAGGATGAAGAAGTGCCGGAACCGGAGCCTGAGCGGAAGAAGCCAAGTAGTAGCAAGGCGAACGGCAAGAACGGTGCCAAGTCCCCTGTGAAATCAAGAACCGAGTCGCGATCAGCTGGTGTTGGTGGCAGAGTCCTACCTAGCAAAACGCGAGGCGGCAAGCGCGAACAGGTGGAGCAGACTACTTCGGAGAAGATCAAGGCGAACCAAGCAAGACTTCATGCACAGCGGAATACCGATGGCTTGAAGAAGTGGGAACAAGGCGGGAAGGGGAAGGACGGTGCTCAAGACAAGGTCGTTAAGCGCTATGAGAGTTATCGGAGAGAAGAGCAGCTTCCTCGGTCGGTGGAAGAACGTCGGGTAAGCTTTTGGCTTTCTACGAAGGAGGCTAAGCTGACTCAACCTTCAGGTCTTTGTCGATGAGCAAAGACAATCCGTTGTTCTGCCGATACACGGCTATGCTGTCCCCTTCCACATCTCAACGATCAAGAATGTGACAAAGACCGAGGAAGCAGAACATATTGTTCTTCGTATCAACTTCCAATCGCCCGGCCAAATTGCTGGAAAAAAGGAGGATATGGTGAGTGAGGATGTTCGATCGAAACGACTTGATGCTTAACAACGCCTAATAGCCGTTCGAGGATCCCGACGCAAACTTCATTCGATCAGCTTCCTTCCGATCAAAAGACCAGCGCCATATGCTCAAAGTGTTCGAGACTATCACTGGTCTGAAGAAAGCGGCCACTAAGCGTGAAGCGGAAAGGAAGGAACTTGCCGATGTTGTTGAGCAAGAGAAGCTTGTCGAGGTCAAGGGTGAGTGAGCGTGAGGCTGGGAAACATTGCCGAACTAACCCGATATCAGGTCGCCACCCTTACGTCCTCAAGCAAGTCTTCCCCAGACCAGCATCCGAAGGCAAGAAGACGGATGGCAATCTGGAGATTCATCAGAACGGTATCCGATTCCGTCCAGATGGTCCAGCGGCGAAGATAGGTGAGGATTCGCGACGGCAGTCTTTACATGTGTTGGTGCTGAATCGCCTGCAGATCTTCTGTTCAGCAACATCAAGCACCTTTTCTTCCAGCCGAGCGAGAAAGAGCTCATTGTTATCATCCACGTTCATCTCAAGGCTCCAATCATGCTTGGCAAGAAGAAGACGTCGGTACGTATCACGCGATGGCACTTTGTTCTCCCTGCTGATATCAAGTAGGACGTTCAATTCTATCGCGAGGTCTCAGACATGTCCTTCGACGAGACAGGTGGCAAGAAACGTCGCGCACGATACGGTGATGAGGACGAGATAGAGCAGGAACAAGAGGACCGAAAGCGTCGTGCTGAGCTTGACAAGCAATTCCACGACTTTGCCAGGCGGATCGAGAGCGCGGCCCAAGCTCAGCAATACGAGCTGGAGGTCGACATACCTTTCCGTGAACTTGGCTTCTCTGGTGTTCCATTCCGAAGCAACGTTCTGCTCCTCCCCACAACGAACTGTCTCATTCACATATCCGAATTCCCCTTCACCGTCATCACGCTCGCTGAGGTGGAAATCGTTCATCTTGAGCGTGTGCAATTTGGCCTAAAAAACTTCGACATGGTCTTCGTCCTCAACGACTTCAAGAGGGCGCCGATACATATCAACTCGATACCTGTTGTGCACCTGGACAACGTCAAAGAATGGCTCGAGTAAGTTTCCTGACCCTTCCCCTTTGACTTCGTTGCTAACGAGTCTTTCTGTTAGCTCGTGCGATGTGCCAATTTCGGAAGGCCCAGTCAACTTGTCCTGGCCAGCTATTATGAAGACGCTCAATGATGATCCTTTGGAGTTCTACGCTGAAGGTGGTTGGGAGTTCCTCACCGGTGGTGGATCAGTGAGTCACGTCAAGCATAGCGATGAATGCTCTTTCTAACACGAAGCAGGACAACGAGTCGGACGAATCCGAAGAAGGTTCCGTGTTTGCGGAAAGCGAAGCATTCGATGAGTCAAGCAGTAATGACGACGATAGCGAGTCAGACTGTGAGTTGGCCCTCATCTGTTAATGGGCTTGGCTGATTTTGTATCCAGTCGACGAAGACGACGGTTCAGACGAGTCGGGATCAGAGGCGTTGTCAGATGAGGGTGAAGACTGGGATGAGCTGGAACGCAAAGCCAAGCGAGGTATGTGATGTATGCTCTGACGTAAACAAGCATAGCGCTAATGAAAACCTATACGTACTTAGCCGACGAAAAGCACGATGACAAGGGCGGTGATTCCTCTGACGATGGTCGAAAGAAGAAGAAGGGTGGAAGGAGATGAGCATAGTTCCAAAACCTGTTGTAACGATACATCATCCCATTATCCCTGTGTCATAGTGACGAGACCTACGCAGAACGCAGCATGTATGCAGTTCATGTGCCCCATGATATCCTCAGGCAGGAAACCGACATTTAATAAGCGCGGTTCTTTGAGACAAAAGCATGAGAAGAACATCATTGCTCCTGCGCAAGAGAGAGAACGTGCACCTGCACGAACTCAATAGCGTTGTCCTACCATACACGGCATTCTGAGAGAAAGTGAGGCTCAGCCTCGTGTCGCTATCGCAAAGACTACCTTGTGCGTAGTGTAGCGCTCAAGAATGAGATCATGCTTTACTGCTTAGACTCTCAGGAACCGACATTCCAAGTGGACTGGCGCATCACTGGGCTTTGGTCCAGACCTACAGACGTAAATCGGATTCATATGCAGATAGTGAAAGTATAAACAGCTCGGCCTTCACCCAGCACTTCTGCTGGGACATGCGAACCTCAGCATCCTCAATCACATAGATTGCTGTGGCGGCCCACACTCAGTGGAGGTTCGGAGGTACCCGAGCTACTGGCCTCACGCTTTGCTTTTGCTTCGCGATGCACGCGCTTGTTGGCCCTCCACCCATCCTTTGCGCGATCTTCTGCCCGGAGGCTGGTCCCGGCTTCCCGACTGAGCTGCTCGAAGTCGTTCGTGAATTTGCTCTGCGTCCCACCGCGATCAACCTTCAACGGCTCATCCTCCTGATGGGTGTTCCAGAACTCTCCATTCTCGTCCAGGAAACCGAGCTCAATCTGGTGAATCTGCTGAGCCAAGTCGAGATAGGTCGACTTGTGCGCGGACGACTCCAGATCCCCTTGCGTGACGCTTCCCATGACCTGTTCTTCAAGGGATATATCATCTTTGTCCGTCCTCAAGCTGTATTCACAGCCGCTCTGGATGCATGGCATGTGCCAGAGTGCACTGGTTCCATCCCGGTAGTGCACGAGAGCCACTTCCGAGCAGCTCGGCGTGAGGTTGTCCTCGACCCCTCCCACCGTATGGATGGCGCCGCCACAGTGGGCGGTATTGTCCAAGGTGTACCGCGTGGTCGGGGACAGCTTCGTGCTGCCGGCAGCAGAAGAATTGGCTGACGAGTGATTGCTATCCATGGTGAATGTATGTGAGCGTGGCTGGTTCGAGTGGCGATAAGAGACGGTTGTGGGTGTGTGTGGTTGATGAGAGTATACCTGAGGGCAGAGCAGGGGGCAAGCCCTTTATAACCTTTTCGAGGGAGCGCCCCTCCTGCTCAGTCGTTGGCCTCTGCACCTTTCTCTTCGCTATGACGCTATGCAACTGATAAAGGAGGTTCCTCGTCATCTGCTTCGTGTATATGACTGTTCACACGTCTGAAACGCGTATGAGCCACTACAGTGTCACATTCTTGGTATATGCAAGGAAGACTATACACCCTCGTCTGATCTCCTCAGCCTTGTGAGACCGTAGCCTGCGTCGCCATTGCGCAGGCTACCATGTACATAGAGCGACGCTCAAGGATGGTAACATGCTTCACATTATACCCGCAAGTCCTTGGCGCGACAAACGAGCTTTGGCTTCCGTCTCATGCTGCGCGCGATCGGACTCCGTGTAGTCGGTGAAGCGTTCCCTCTGGAACCCCATGAAGGCGTCAGTATACTCTTGCACCGTCCAGTCCCTCTTGAACGGTAATTTCCGGTCCTCTGGATGCGTGTTGAGGAACTCCTCATACTCGGTCAGGAACCCTATCTCGACGCTGACAATGCCCTTGGCCAAGTCGCGGTATATCTGCTTAATGCCAGGCGCATCCATCTCTTCCCGAGTCACGTATCCAATCACTTTCTCTTCGGGGGGTATCGAGTCTTTGTCCTCTGTCAGGCTGTACTTGACGCACTCGTGGAAGCATCCGGCCTTCCAGAGCCCGCTCTCCCCATCATCATAATGGACGAGGCATACGTCCATACTCAGTGGCTCCAGATCGCTTCTCTCCCCTCTCACTATGTGCACGGCACCGCCACAGCCCTTGGTATTATCCAAGGTATAAAGCCTAGACGAGGAGCTTTGCGTGCTGCGGGGAGCAGCAGAAGAATTGGCTGACGAGGGATTGCTGCTCATGTTGAATGTGTGTAAGCGTGGGTGCAATGTATGGTCGGATACGACTGAAGCTCAAAGACAATTGTGCGTGATTGTTGAGAGTGTACTTGAGGTTACTTCGGCTCCCTCCCCCCTTTTATATCTTTCTGACGGGGAATGACATACTGCTCATTCATAAGCATCGGCACCTTCCTTTTTGATATGACGCTATACTTCCTACAAAGGAGGTACCTCGTTATCTGCATTGTGTAGACGACTTACACTGATGAGACGCGTTCGAGCGACTAGTACAGCCCCGCCAGATGTCTGCTTCGGATTACATCATGCTATGAAGGGTTGCACTTCCCCTTCAGCCTCTCGCCTTTTGTATCCTCTTCACGAGAGCGACATACTGCTCAGTCGTTGGTGCTTGCACTTTCCTGTTGGATATGACGTGATGCTAGTGATAAAGGATGTTCCTCGTTGTCAGCTTCGAGATATATAAGTCTTCCCACGTTTGAAACGCGGTCTAGCAACCACGACAGCTCTTGTAGGATATCTGCTTCGAATTACATCATGCCATAAAGGATTGGATTTGTCCTTCTCTTTTCTCTCCGTAGTGCTTGTGGTGCAGTGAGACTGAGGCAAGCTTTCCTTTCTGAGCTCCACAGACACAGCACTGTGGCCACTGCCCTTCTCCTGTGATATCAGTTTCCAGGTATAGTTGACAATGGAAACGCATGCTTGCTTTGCTTATCTGATATCTGATAATCTGGCGATGCGGTTACGGCAGCCTTCGAAAAGAGTGCTGGAATGCCACTTTACATCCAGTACAATGCGTATCATGTACCATGTGGCAGCGAAGCTCATCAGCTAGTACCCTGGATAACACCTGCTCGTTGCGCAGCATGCATCCTACGTTGTCCCGGGACGAAATGTTGAAACACACACAGAGAGGGGAAAAAGGAAAAGCATCCGAACAACGAGGAACGTGCTCGTGCTCTTATTATACCCTAGCGATCCTTGTGATTCGTCATCAGTTATATCATCCCCTCACTTGACAGCGGAACAAGGAACCACCAGCTGATTCAGGGTAAACGACCGTCTTTATATGACTGTTTCCTTTTGTTCCCCTCGCCTCGGTGCGGCCCGTTACACCGTACCTCTAGTGCTACAGTTAGTAGGGTAAATCTCTAATCCCTTTATTAAACTCAACATGCCACACCTTACCACTCGTCCGCCTCCTGGAACCACGCACCACGCACCGACAATAACGCACTAATCGATAGCCTTTTCATCTGCTCCAATCTCAGCGACAGCCGTCGGTCCAGAACACCGCGACCACAACGCTCAATACTCTTGCATCTCCGTCGGCACGGGAGACTATCGTGGAGTTGAACACGCCACACACGCCAGACGTGTCCTTGCCAGAACGCATCCTTTCTTTCCCGTGCAATAGTAAAAGGGCAATCAATTATTTTAGTCTATTCCCACTATACAACCCTTTGTCGCTTCCACTGGCGGACCGCCCCGCCTCGGATTCACAAGACTGCGCCATATCCCATACCCGACAATCCACTCTATACTTGGTAGTCAGCTGCTTCTGCTGCCCTATTCTTTTCACACCTCAGACAAGTCATCCTCCGGTGCACCACCCTCTTGCATCGCGTAGCTCGGTGGCGCGAACACCTGTGCAATCAGCATCGCTTCAGCATCTTTCAAAGTGACAGACCGTAATCAACTGGACAGACAACCACTTTCATCTCGCAGCGGTGTAGAGTCTGCGACAAAACCTTCCTTTCACCATCAGCTATAGGTTGCCTTCCCTTACTAGCACATCATCATCGATACGTTGGTGGTCGTTTCAAGCACCATCCTTGCATCGACAGCAGAACAGTCGGCTATCGCTCAGATCAGCCAATCTGTATCCAAGGTCTCGCTATCGCAACCTTGATCTACGTGCTTAAACCTCGCCAATTCAATCAAACGGCATATGCCGGAATCCTCTCGCCGTTCCTTGTCTCGTCATCGTTGATTCATCCTTTCAATACTCGTCTTTGGCCACGTCCGGATAGAGAGAAGTGGTACGGGCATATCAAGGTGAGTGTCTGACATTCCTTCCCAATTGAATGGCAATCACGATTGTAGGAACGCTGTAGGCACGCGCTGCGAATGGTAGCGGGTGGCTGGGGCGTATTCATTTGTGCCTTGACGCGAGCTACATTGCTCTTCGAGCGGCTGGCGTTAGTCAGCCGTTCGCTTTAGCGTTGCACTTCATGTGCGGTCGTGTCGGATTGAGCTTTGCAGCGTGTTGGGTTCCTTCCCTTCGGTAGTTACAAGGCACTTTACGGAAACTATGCTCTTTGATCCCTGTCATCAGCTTTCGCTGTCATAACATTACGCAGCACCTTCCAGCGCCCACCTCTTTTGCGGATCACATTGCGATGACTGATCACCATTCTGGATTGGCAAACGCTAACCACAGACGTTCTTCAGCGTCGACATCTCGATCCGATCTATCAGACGACTCAAGCAGTTTGATCACCCCCGCGCAGATACATCTCCCATTACCTCTCCATCGTCTCTCCCTGTCGACCGAATCGTCCTGTCTTGCCGACTCGGTCTCTCGTGTTCGAGAGCCTGAAAATCCGGTTGACCCAGGCAGAATGTCGTCTGCTCAGGGGATGCAGCCTCCTGTCCTAGCCACGGAGGGAAGCACTGCCTTCCAAGCCCACGTCCTTGCCCTCCTCTCCGTCATCTCCGAACCTCCTTCACCAGCCTATCCCTTTCCAGGCGGCGCTCCACTAGTTGCGGCTTCGGGTGTATCTGGATTACCTCAATTTGCCGGGAAGAAGACGCCAGCGGAAGAGGCCATCGAACGTGCGATCGTTTCCCTTGGTGAAAGAGTCTGGGTGGCGGAGCGGAGTCAACTTGGAATTGCAAAAGAGGCTGTACCGGTACAAAGTCAAACCAGCAATCTGTTAACGCCCGAATGGACTCCTCCTATCGCGGACGCTGCCTTTACTTCCGCCTCGCCTATATGCCCGACCTGTAGTCGACCAGTCTCCGAGAATGGCACCCCAACCATGCCTTATCCCATGAACGGGTCGTCCGTTTACGCCTCACATCCCTTGTCTGTCTCCCTGTCGACACCATCAGCTCAAATGCGGACGTTCTCTTCTTCCGGCCATAACCCCACTCCTCACAACATTCTTACTACCTCATCTGGTGCCTCTGTCCTCACCGGTGGACCTGGCGCAGCGTCATGGTCAGTTGGCGATTCCGGCATGAGCGCCGAGAAGGAGCTTGAACTCCTCAAAGCCCAGGTTCAGGATATTGCTCGAGTGTGTAAGGCTGTCGCTACCGGCGACCTTACGCAGAAAATCATTGTCCCTGTGGAGGGCCAAGCCATGACCGAATTGAAGAACATCATCAACTCGATGGTTGACAGATTGCAAACATTTGCTGTGGAAGTGGAACGAGTGTCACTTGAAGTCGGGACGCAAGGAAAATTGGGTGGTCAAGCCGTCGTCGAGGGTGTCGAAGGCACCTGGCGAGAGCTCACGGCTGTAGTCAACAAATTGGCCGCGAACCTCACCAATCAAGTCAGAAGTATTGCAAAGGTTACCAAGGTATGTACTATGCCTAGGACTAATGAGTGAATGCTCAGTGGCTTCATCGCAGGCCGTCGCTAAAGGAGATCTGAGTGAAACAATCGATGTCGAAGCTAGCGGAGAAATTGCAGAATTGAAGACTACAGTCAACGGAATGGTGATGTCACTACGAACATTGGCAGATGAAGTCAGCAGAGTGTCTCTGGAAGTCGGTTCTCAAGGAAAGTTAGGTGGTCAGGCGAACGTACCGGATGTCGAAGGAGTTTGGAAGGATCTTACGGTCAATGTGAGTGAATTGCGAAATGTGGGAGATTTGTCTAGCTAAAGCTGCTAGAAAGGTCAATCGAATGTGTGAAAGTTTGACGACTCAAGTGAGATCTATTGGTAGTGTCACTACCGCTGTGGCAAAGGTTAGTTTTCGACGTCGTTTCACCTATGGAAAGGGAGGAATTCCGCGCTGACAACAGATGCAGGGCGATCTTAGCAAAATGATAGAAATCGAGGCTGAAGGAGAAATGGCAGTGTTGAAGAACGTGAGTATATGCAAGCATCGGCACGAATGGCTGAGACTTATATCGCATGTCATCTTGATTGCAGACCGTCAACTCGATGATTCGACAACTTACTGTATTCGCGAACGAAGTCACCCGTGTCGCATTGGAAGTAGGAACTCAGGGTATTTTGGGTGGTCAAGCTGCAGTGCCCGGTGTCGAGGGTGTCTGGGATGATCTTACGACCAACGTCAACGTGAGTTACTCTTTCCGCTTGTCATAATCAGCGACTGATTTGTGGCGCCACCAGAAAATGGCCAGAAACCTTACGGATCAAGTGCGAGAGATCGCAGAAGTCGTAAGTTGAGCTTCTACCCAAAACTGGTCGTAAGCTCATCATTCAACAGACGAAATCTGTTGCTCGAGGTGACCTGACGAAGACCGTCAATGCCGATGTACAAGGAGAAATTTTAGACTTGAAGATGACTGTAAACGATATGGTGAGATGCCTTAAAGTGTGCCTGGCGGAGGGACTCCCGTTGACATACCCAACTAGGTTTCCCAACTTACCGTATTTGCTGCTGAGGTCACCCGAGTGTCATTGGAAGTAGGAACAGAGGGCAAACTTGGTGGACAGGCCGACGTGCCCAACGTCGAGGGTACTTGGCAGGTTCTAACGGACAATGTCAACTTGATGGTGAGTATCTGATACCTTACAATAGCTGCAGGTGACTGACAAGCGTCTTTAGGCTACCAACTTGACGATCCAAGTGCGATCCGTCGCTGAAGTGTAGGCTTGATTCGCTGCGCGACCTCTTGTTCTACATTTGCTAATGTACATATAGCACGACTGCCGTCGCTGCCGGTGATTTGAGCAAGAAGATCAATGTTGCAGCATTCGGAGAGATTCTGGAAGTCAAGGCAAGTCTATTGTTGCATTTGCACGCTTGATTATCTTTATACTGATGAACCTGCAGAACACTGTCAATAGCATGGTGGAGAGTCTGCGAAGCTTTTCGTCCGAAGTCACTCGGTATGTGCAACGTCCCCATTGTCGAGCAACTGACTCATCCGTTCACCTGCAGTGTCGCTCGAGAAGTCGGAACCGATGGTCGATTAGGCGGTCAGGCACGCGTCCCTGGTGTGGCCGGCACCTGGAAGGATTTGACGGATTGTGTCAATATCATGGCTGCCAACTTGACCGAGCAAGTGCGAACGATTGCACATGCTACAACGGCTGTCGCACGAGGCGATCTGACGCAAAAGGTCGTCGGTGTCAAGGTGTCGGGAGAAATTCTTGATCTGGTCAACACCATCAATAATATGATTGACCAGCTAGCTATCTTCGCTGCGGAAGTCACCAGGGTCGCAAGAGAAGTAGGAACTGAGGGCAAACTGGGTGTACAAGCGGAGGTTGAGGAGATCGAAGGGACGTGGCAGGAGATCACGTGAGTTACCTCAAAGATATCAGTCAATTGTGACTGACAGGCAGCACATAGATCCAACGTCAACACCATGGCCTCCAACTTGACCTCACAAGTGCGAGCCTTCGCTCAAATTTCGGCTGCTGCGACGGACGGTGACTTCACACGGTTCATCACGGTCGAAGCCTCTGGTGAGATGGACAGTCTGAAGACCAAGATCAACCAAATGGTTTACAATTTGCGCGAGTCCATCGAGAAGAACACCAAGGCAAGACAAGAAGCTGAGTTGGCCAACAAGAGTAAATCAGAGTTCTTGGCAAACATGTCTCACGAAATCAGGTACGTGCAATACTCATATGAGCTGGTATCAAGCTAAACGCTGTGACGTAGAACGCCAATGAACGGTATCATTGGTATGACGGTTCTCACTCTCGAAAGCGAATTGACTCGACAGCAAAGGGAGAATCTGATGATCGTTTCGAGCTTGGCTGGATCGCTCTTGACCATCATTGACGACATTCTCGATATCTCCAAGAGTGAGTGATGCACGAAACGCCATCTTGCCGTTTGCTGACGGTTTGCACAGTCGAGGCTGGTCGCATGACTATGGAGCAAATTGCCTTCTCCCTTCGACTGGCAGTCTTCAGCGTACTGAAAACCCTATGTGTCAAGGCTTCTCAAAACAAACTGGATCTCGTCTTCGACATCGACCCAACTATTCCTGATCAGCTTATTGGTGACCCTCTCCGTCTTCGACAGGTCATTACCAACTTGATCGGTAATGCGGTCAAGTTCACAACCAAGGGACATGTCGCGCTATCTTGCCGAGTCAAGCATTACGTGAACAACGCTGTCGAGCTGGAGTTCTGCGTTGCGGACAGTGGTATCGGTATCAAGCAAGACAAGCTCGATGTCATTTTCGATACCTTTGCTCAGGCCGACGGATCGACGACGCGAAAATATGGCGGTACAGGTCTTGGTTTGACCATTTCCAAGCGGCTGGTCAACCTCATGTCGGGTGATCTCTGGGTCGAATCCGAGTACGGACAAGGAAGTCGATTCTACTTCACCACTCTGGCAGAAATGACCAGTGTCTCAAGAGAGCAGATAATTGAGCGTCTTTCGCCGTGGGCAGGCAGGAACATCTTATTCATCGATACACTGAAAGACAGGACGGGCATCGCAAGTATGCTCGCGACGCTAGGCTTGAAGCCGATTGTCATCGACTCGGTGCAGGCGGTCTGGACACTTCAAAATGTCATCTTTGACACCATGATCGTGGATTCGTTGATGGCGGTGAGTAGTGATACAACGCTGACGAAAGGGCGTCGGATCGCTGACCAAATACCACAGGCCAGTCACATCAGAATGATCGAGCACCTCAGATATATACCCATTGTCCTCCTTGCGCCGGTGAGTTCAGCCAAAGAATTGCCCAAACGTCGCTAAAAAGGCTCGAATTAGTCTGATTGCCCCTCTGGACCTCTCAACCCGTCCTTCCTAGACCTCCCCGAGGGCCGTCGAAGACTGCTCGCGTTGCCAATGCCTTCGGACCAGATGCTCTCTCCCATCCCAGTCAAAGACTGCTTGGAAATGGGCATCAACACGTATTACACAACGCCTCTCAACCTGCAAGAATTGTCCAATGCCATCGTTCCCGCTCTGGAGTCCCATCAGATCCAGCCTGGAGACAGTGTCAAGGATACTGTGCTATCGATTCTCCTAGCAGAGGACAACCTGGTCAACCAGAAGCTCGCTGTCAAACTGCTTGAAGTGGCAGGACACAAAATCGAGGTGGCCGATAACGGAGAGATCGCCATCGATAAGTACAAGAGGAAGCAGCAGGCTTGTACGCCATTTGACGTTATTCTCGTGAGTCTTTCCCCTATCGAGGTATGCGCGGATCGCTGACGTGTTCGAATTTGTTTAGATGGACGTTTCTATGCCAGTCATGGGCGGTATGGAGGCGACGGGCCTCATACGGAAGTTTGAGGCTCATGAGGGTATCCCCTTCACTCCCATCATCGCCCTCACAGCTCACGCGATGATCGGCGACAAGGAGCGATGTCTCAACGCGGGAATGACGGATTACGTCACGAAACCATTGAGAAGAGCAGATCTTCTGGCGTCGATAGCCAAAGTGTTGACGCCGAAGCAATCGACTGCTGCATCGACGATCGAAGCGCCATCGGCCAGTGCTAGTCTCTTTGGGCGGTGATCAGAAAAGTGCTAGAGGTTGATTTCGGATTTCCTGCTTATCTCTTTACAAGTCTTGTGTTTCATCATTCGTTATCGTTATCGTTGTCAACATCTCTTTCGTCCGTATCGCTTCTCTTCACGTCTATATACCCTATACCCTGTTCACTACCACTTCCCACTTCCCACGCACATCCACGCAGACACCCCGCATAAGGCATGCAAAAGCCTTTCTTAGCCCATTCTCGTCATTTACAGTGTAGCATTTGCAGACAGATCACACCTAGCTAAACTCTCCGATCGGATACACGCGCAATGATCGTTTATTGAGGCCGCGGGACTATTGTTTCGAGAATATAACTTGGGTTCGACGATTCGGACTAGATGCAATATATGGTTCGTAGGAGAAAGGAAGAAGGATGCATGGTTCATCACGACCTTGCAATGGCGTGTAGCACAATCATCGAAAGGCTGGACCCAGTCAAGTAAAAGCAAGAGGGTCGCTGAATATGTCCTGTATATGGCCTGCAGCATCGTGTTGTCCTGGTGCCACATCGAGAGGGGGTATCTCGATGGAGGAGAGGAGGCGCCGAGGCTGTGTCTTCAGTGGAAGACAAAATAGTTGACAGTGTAGCACAGAATACAGCATGCAGGCAGAAAAAGGAACGTAGGCTGCGCCGCGTAAGCAGCTCAGATAGGGGAGGAAGGGGGCACAGTGCGAGCTGGTGGGAGATCAGCCGATGATCTCGTTCTCCCTCACGTCGATCATAGTGTAACTGGAACGGAGGGGTCAATATGTGAAAGGAGGGATGTGGGCAGGGAGCGAGGATGAAAGGAGGTGACGAACGGTGATCTTGATTAATCGTATTTTGAGTATTGGAGAGAGGAGATAGAGGAGTCCGAGGAGGTCGAGGTGAAAAGAGTGTACTCCCAGCTCGAGAACGGGTGGAGTCGTTCTGGTCATCCATTGTCTTTCTCTCCACTCGCTCGTGAGTATGTCAGTACGCCGAGCTGCGGGTAGAGGATGTGCTGAGAGGGATATAAGCGATGTGCTGTGTCCGGTGGCCTCTACTCGTCTTATCATTTTCATCCAGCGTTCGTCTCGACTTATTTGCCATACCACCGAGTGGTCCACGCTCTTGAAGAGTTATTGTTTGCTTTCAATCTCAAAACAAGCTTGACGCTTGACGCTTGACGCTTACTTACCTCACTTCGATTCCAAACCACCCCTCGCTCGACCCTCACCCGCTCGCTCGCTCGCGCGCAACATGGGCCTCCTAAAACGAACCTTCCACCATCCCCTCCTCCGCCAACCCGTTCTGTCCCTGTCCCTCACCGCCCTCTGCCTACTCTTACTGGTCCTTGTCCTCCTCAGTGTCCCTGGGCCAATCAAGGGGCTGTACTGGTTCAGCGTCCAGGGGGAGGACGGGGGGGATGGGCCGTTGTCGGCGGGCGTGCTTGGGTGGTGTGGTGCGTTACCCCATCTTTTTCTTCTCCCTTCTCCCTTCTCCCTTCTCTCTTCTCTTCTCCTATTCTTCGCTTCCTGTCTTCCTCCAATCCTTGCTACCCTGCCTCTCTTATATTGAGCCGGCTCTACGCCACCGCACTAGATGAGCCAAGCTCACCATTGATTGTAGTCACCAAAACCTCCAACTGCACTTACGCGCCACTATCGTGAGTGCCGTGACACACCGCGCCACATCTCTGCGAAACACAGTGCTTACCCATGACCGCAGAGACAACTCGTACCTCTCCACTATGATTGATACTGGCGAAGCACTGACGGTACGACTCATGCTCCCGATCGGTGAGTCGATGTCGACCTGATTATCCACTGCACTCAACTGACGTGTCACACCACCCTCATCACTCGTCCCCACGCCCCTACGCCCCTTATCATGCGCCACACTCTGTCCTCGCCACCCGCAGCATGCTACTGGATCATCGTCACCCTGGTCTTCTGGGTGCTCCTCACCATCACCACCCCCATAGGCTACGCAATCAAAGACCTGGACTCCATCACGCGCCACCTCCGCTTCGCCATTATCGAAGCCTGCGTCCTGTGCGTGTCCCTCTTCGGGAACGTGCTCTGCTGGCTCGCGTTTGGGCTGGGTCGCACGGCTTATCTCAGCGTGAAGAATGGTGGCGCGGAGCCGAAATCGGGTCATGCGATGGAGACGTGAGTTTATAACGATTTAGTGTTAATTCTTTCGACTGTTGCTGGAGTCATGGTACCGATGCTGATACAGAGGTCCTTGTGCATACCACTGTCTTCGATATGATTGGATTTGCGTCGGCTCGAAACAGCTCGGCAGTCGCTGCCCTCCTTTCACTCCTCTCCCTCTTCACAGCCGTCTGGGGCCTCCACCTCCGATTGCGCGAAGCTCAATCACACTGGAAAGAAGAAGCCGTAATGGTCAGAAGACGCTCAATGGCTTTGTCCGCTGCAGGAGCTATTCGACCTGACGACATAGCCACTCTCGGCGTGAGCGTCAGTAACAGCGATAAGAGCAATCGATGGTCCGATGCACCGGATTACTCCGCCAGCCATAACGGACTTCAGTACAGAGGCAGTATGGTCAAAGCTGGCTATCACCCTGGCGAGGAGGAGGAACAGCTCGAAGCCAATTTGCAAGAGGCCAGACGAAATTCCAGAGACCTCGAGATGCTCCGAACAGCTTCGTAAGTCTGTCATCTAGCTTTTCACAGCCAGCTCTCCATCTCTCCTCGTGCACGTACGCCGCCAGATCACCAGCGCCTGAACACGCCCGCTTACACCCATCGCAGCGTCGTGGCTCCCAACGACTCTCCATACGCGGCCGCCCAGACTACTGTCCCAAAGTGATCCAAGGTACGATGACACTGCACCGCAGCCAACGTGTCGAGGGCGAACAAGCCACTGATCGATGTACCTTGAATCCCGCTTGCCCCTGCTACCTCTGCAGACTTCGTCGTACCGTTGTAGATTAAGCTCGATTGACTTCCGTTGATCAGTGTGTTTTGCTCATGTTTCGTGAAAGTTGTGTCAGTACTTTCTTGTCCATTTACTTATAGAAGCCCCATACAGCGCATGCACATGTCAGTATTCATATACAGCGACTGATGCTCGAAAACATGTACGAGTGGGTCTAGTCACTCTCGCCAATTCCACCACGCTACCTCCATCGACCTCACCGTTGGAACGGTTGTTGACCTTGTCCCTGAGCTTGCCCCTGAGTCTGTTGAGCCAACCCATTGGGGCTCTTCTGAACTTCTTTTCTAGCCGCCTCTTCAGCAATGATGGCCGCTGCAGGTCTTGTGACTTCCAACACATTGGCGTCTATCGTGAAATCCTCCGCTGTCCGTTGTTTCGTCCATGTCCGCGTGTCGAGGTACATGAATGGCCCTCGGATCCAATGCGGTTGGCCATCGTTCTTTGAGAGGTCGATGGAGGGGAGTGTAGGTGAAGTGATCCATGTTTGAAGCTCGGTGTGATATCGCCATCCTCTTGTATACCTACGACAGTGCAACCACCAAGATTAGCAAGTGAGACTGACGAAAAGCTATTTCGTCTATACTCACAATTCTTCTGCCACCTCGAGCTGGAGGACATCTTGAGGGGACATATAGAATGCGAGGAACAATGTGTCTTCCGCAAAGTTCGGTAACTTGCTTTGTACAGGTGGCGCGTGAACGTTGTAACATGAAGGGATGTGGAAGGGTTCTTCGATCCTGTGTGACTGGGATAATGATGATGGATCTGCCCATGGAGTGACAAATGTTGGGTAAAGAGGTCTGCAGAGGCGGTCATCGTATCAGCCGCATTACAGCTCCGATGCAGGAAGCAAGCTCACTCTTCGCTATTAACGTCCAGCCCTAATTCTTCCAATTCCTCACCAAACACCAACATGCCTCTATCCGTCTTGTTCATGTGCATCTGTATCTCGTATAGCAACGCTTTCAGACCCCACTTGTCGACTGGGGAGCTGAGGATCTGCTGCACTGGCCGGACAACAGGTTCAGAGCCTCGTGAAGGTGAATGTTGTCTTTGCCATGATGCGTCTGATGGTGCTCCGCCTGCGCTGAGGTGAGGAGGGTTGGTTGACGGCGTTGCTGAGGTCGATTGTGAGGCACTCGCTCCTGCGCCATTGGGCAAACTTGACGGTGATGGGGGATTGGCCGGATTGGATCGAAGGAAATTTGCGAGCTAAACGTTAACAGTCTCAGTCTTGTCCTTCCGGTCGTTCTGGAGAAATAGCAACAACGCCACTGACCCTCGCATCCTTGCCATCTGCACCAGCTCCTAATGCTGGGAAATCATCTCCTCCTATTGCGCCATTTGATTGCGCTGCTCCCGGTCCAGCTATACCAGGAGGGGGCGGTGGTACACCTCCACCTAATTGTTGCTGTTGTTGCAAATACAGCTGTTGTTGTAATTGTTGTTGGGTATTTTGCCCTTGCTGTGCTGGCGGCTGCTGTTGTTGCGATTGCGGCGGTGCTCCGCTTGATGCGCCTGACAATTGAGAAGGTTGAGCGTGAGTTGCGTATGTTTGACTATGTTGCGAATGTGATCCCAGCGCAGGAAAGTCGTTGGGATCTGGGTTGATAGAGGCAGATGAGGAAGCAGATCAGCTATCCAATTTCACCACTAGCTTCCAGCACAGAGAGTCCCCCTCGCTCTTTTCATCTTCGCCGCCATCACAAGGTCGCAAAGGGAGGCGATTCTATTCCTTTCTTCCTGACACATTCTAGTCGAGCAGCATCGAAGCACTCACCAGCTGCTCGTGCGCCAAACCCTGGCGGTCCTGCTCTTGCACCACCATATGCACCAGGTCCAGTCGCTCTCGCTGCGGACGTGGGAGGTTGTTGAGTCGCTTGTTGTCCTGCTGTCGCGTAAAACATTTTGCGGACTGTGCTTTGTTCACCGAATATTTACGATGGTTTGAGCTAGAGCTATGAGTGAGGAACGTGAGCTCGCCTTCGCAGTAAGGGGTGCTGGCTGAAGAGGCGCTCACGATTTGTAGCCTGTGGCGCGAGAGAGTTACTGAGTGAGCTGGTCGGATGACACGTCGTCGAGCTGCAAAGCGAAACGCAGAAAGGAAAGATGGGATGGATGGTGAAAAAGGCACGGTAGATTAGCGCTACGTCCAATTCCTCCTGTTTCCAAAAGCTGAGAAAGCTGATCGCACCTCGCTACTGGACGTGTTGAGGCTGACGCAAGCTTCTATTCGGAGAGTAGGTTGACCAGGAGGTAGCGACTTTGAAGTGAGCTGTTCGCAAGTGTAGCTGTTGCTGTCTCGTCAATCTATCAATCTCTTGGTATAGTGTATAGTACAATCAATAGCACCAAGTGGCAGCAACGAACAATCATTAGGCGGGGTGAAGTGAGGGGAGCATTTAACTTTATAGCGGCAATCATCGGCGATTGAGGGGATGTGGCACATGGCCTCCACCGTATTGACCGCTTCTTCGTCTTCGCATTCCATCCATTATTATCGTTAACAATTGTAGCATCTCCATCAAGCACAATCATCGACAACCTGTTATCGACAACTGCACGATGGTACGTCTTGACTAGCCAAGAAGAATCCAGCTGGCACGGCTGACATGCAAATCGTTCTTCACAGTCCGAGCTGAGATATACCGCCAACACGCAACTGGAGCAGCGTGAGTCCACCGGCTCTTTCACCTTTATCGTCGCTGACATCACATACTGTAGTGCACTCCAGATATACCGGTACTGGACACGCAGATACGTCCAAGTAGTGCGTCATATCGCCTTCACTCTCACATCTTCTCGATTTACAGCTCTCCAGCCTCTGCTCAATGATCTATCACCCAAGCTAACCTTTTGCGCTGCGCGTAGTGAATGGCTCACGCACCAACATCGCGATACACTAGCGGCCATCGTGGGTCATCCGCCCTTGTTGGGTTATCTGGCTATAGCAGACGGCGAATCCCAAGCGAGAGAACGGTTCGAGCTCATCGAGGTGGGTCATGCTCAGAATCCTGTACGAGATATCAAGAAGATTATGCTGATCATCTATTTCTTGATTGGTAGAAAATGATTCAGCCTTGTGGGAAACCACCAGCAAAGACCGACGAGTAGGGCTCCGATTCGTCGTCACGTTATCATATTGTGGAGATTAGGAGCACTGAGGTCATGTTGTATCACCATGTAACTATTACCGATCATTTCGAGCTCGAGTTCAGTATCCCATCGATTAATCCCATCAATGCGGCATGATATGCTCGAGCAGATGATGCGCCTCTGTCATGTCCTGCCTTCGGTCCATGCCTCAGCTAGGTGATTGCCGATTGTGGCCTCCCGTACCTTAATAATTGATATACCATTGACTATTAGGGCAAGCACCTCATGATGCATCGACGTGCCTCATTTGGCAAGCCTGATGACTAATATCGACACGCAGCATCACGACTGACAATTCATCACAGGACCCAAGTATAAAAAGGAGAGACGCAAGAGGCCGACATGGATACCAAGGGGGCAACAGAATAGTCATATATCACTAGGTATTCAAAGTGTAGATGGCATAATTGGTGGCTGTACATGCCGAGGCTGTGTAACTGTTCGCACCTGTGTAACAGTAGCCCGGGCCGCCGCCGTTGTCAGTGATGAAGAATGAGGTATAACCACCGGCCGCGGCATTTTGGGCGCACTGGTCGACCAGGTCCGAGTCGGATGCGTATGTAGTGTAAGTATACTCTGACCCAGCTGCGTGAAAGGAATGACACAGTGTCAGCGGGAACAGCCACAATACGACTGCCGCGGGGCACAGAGGATGGCCCGCAGAGGAGTGTATATTGGGAAGAGGACTTAGGCGGCGCTCGGCTCGAGTCACCGAGCCGATGGGCTCAGGATTCGTGAACTCACAATATCCTCCACCGCCGGAACACTCCAGGAAAGTGAAGGTCTCGACCGGGCTGGTACTGGATGCCTGAGCGGGGGCCGCCTCCATTCGGCGTTCAGGGTCGTCTGCCAAAGGGAAAGCACAGTGAGAAGCGTAAGCGCGAGCGCAAGATCCATCGGCGCCAAATTCATCGACATGCACTCACATCTCCTGGTAGGTGCCTTAAGGGTCAAGCCCCTATTGGTGTGAAAGGAGATCGTCGTGATATCAGCTCCGATACCGTGTGCCTCTGGCTTGCAACAGATAACAGAATTCGCACTTACCTGGCCAGACGCTTGGCGTTTGTGTCGTCGTTGCGTGCATTATAACGCCTGGACTCGCCACTTTGGGGCCAGACTCTAGGTTCACCGGTCGTCACGGTCGGTGTGTACCCCGCCGGCGCGGCGACGGCAAGGGTCGAGAGGTAAAGGAGGCCGAGGAGACCAGCAGGAGAGGCAAGAGTGGAGCCAAGCATGATTCTAGGTTGTGGTGCGAGATAGGTGGAAAAGAGTGTGTTGGCGTTGAGCCTTTGATGGCTTTGACTGTAAGGGTGTGGTGTGATTGAGGTGGACGATGTTGATGGAACGACGGAGAGTGGTGGTGCAGTTGGGTCCTTCTTATAGACAATGGGACCGTTTGCAATACACTCGCAAGTCAACTATCTTGAGGAGGTAAACACAGGCATAGCAGTGAACTGTACGAGTCCAGTATGGTGTAGCACAGCTGAAGAGCATCGTCCGGTCTGCCACATCCGATCTGCCTCATCAGTTGAGGGGAGCAGGATTTGCGTTGAAGGAAGAACGTCAGCATACCGCCACATGCGCCTGGACCGGAGAGGAGCCGAGAAAGATGGTCCGCCCTGCTGCGCATGGCATCTCGGTGACAACACCCGATGTTCCAAGTGCCCGATGAAGCCGAATTGCTTCTCTTCTAAAGCTGGTATTATACCTATTCTGGGAGCTTGAGCAGCCATCGGCAGTAACCGTCGCTCGTATGAAGAGCAGGTCATAAAGGTTGCAGCGCATGTGCCACGATGTCAGGGTGTGTCCCCATTGTCAGGAACCAGTACAAACAAGAATCTTAAACAACGACAATTCCGTTATCGCGTCCGTGACTCGGTTATTCGCTTCGAACACATCGCTCTCTCTGTACATTGAATTTCGGTGCCGTTATCCCGGGTCCTATGTGTTGGACCCCGACAGATCCCTCTTGGTAGGACCATCAAACCCGATGTAAACAACTAGGCTGTCTCAAGGTTGTGTACATGTGTCATGCCAACACGCCTCGCAGTGGCTGCAGGTGAACCAATGTCATGTTGACGTGATGCAACGAGGTCTGCTTTCGCAGACACCTGGACTCCGCTGTCACTGCTCTACAGCCCGGAATGGCGACTCGTTATTTGTTTACTTATTTATTTATCTTTATCTTCATTTGTTTGTCCTTCACCCCTTCGATGGAGACATCACGACACAGCCCCGTCTACCCCGTCTACGAAGATGGCACCGGTATCAAATACATGTCCATTCACTGCCCAATATGCTACAAGCACTGATTCCTTGACTTTCACGGTCTGCCCATCAAGCCTTGTTGATCAAGTCGATCTCAAGGATGTTCTTCCCGTTCCTAATCTCCTCCAGAGAAGGCATGATGTCGAGTCTCATCAGTTCCGAAGCTTTCGCGACGATAGGGTCCGACTGCATCGTTGCGACAGCAGTCACCTTGCCCTCCTTCGCTTGGTACGTTGCGAACTGCAATCGGCGCAAAAGCAACAATCAGCCAAAAAAAAAGCTGATGCAGTTCAAAGGAACTGCTGAACCCACCTTGAGCTCGTCGATGTTCCCGCTCGTGTAAGTGTCGTCGAAGCCTGCGCCCGTGCCGAGGTAACGCAGACCTTTGCCGACGGATGACCAGAAGATTGGGATCTTGGTGTAGGCCACAGCATCGTCCGGCTTGGCGATGTTGTGTGCGACCTCACGGCCCTGTTTCGCGACCATCAGCACCTGGTGTCTTTCTCTGCACTGATCACATGGCTGAATGAACGGAAGATCGACTCACATGATTACCAGCGACGTTCCAGTGCTCGACCCTTCGCTGGAACTTGTCGGGGTACTGGACGTAATGCGCAATATCACCGATGGCGTAGACGTTCTTGTATCCCTTGACACGCAAGTACTCGTCTACGGCGATACCGCCATCCTTCTCAAGCGAGAATGTGTCTTTAAGGAATTCCGTAGCGGGAGCAACGCCAGTACCCATGATGATGAGGTTGGCGGGGATAGGGTCTTTGCCCTTTATGTGCACTGAGCCGACGTGCTTCGGGTCGGACTCTGCATCGATCACGAGAGTATCAGTCAGGCGCTACAGATATATAGCGGGCAAATTCGACTCACCTGCAGGAGCGATCTTCTCGATGTCGGCCTGCATGAGGAACTTGATACCCTGCCCTTCCATGTTCTATGCGCGCAGCTAAGTGAGTGGACGCACTCGTTTGACTTCACACCGCAGCTCACCTTCTTGATTGCCAGACCGATGTCTCTGCCCAAGATCTTCTCAAAGGGCACCTCGTCAACCCCGATGAGGGTGACGCTCTTGGGCTCCTTCTTCAGCACGGCAGAAGCGGCCTCCATCGAGATGAAGCTGGTACCAATGAGCACGACCTCTGACTCTTTGGTGATAGCCGCGTTGATAGCTTTGGTATCTTGGATGAAGCGCAAGGTGACCACACCGTCGAGATCTGCTCCGTCAAGAGGGAGCTTCTTTGGCTTAGCTCCGGGAGCTAGGACGAGGTGATCGTAGTGGTGTGAGTCGCCGGACGATGTAGTGACTGTCTGGGCGGTAAGGTCGACCTTGGTCACGGACTGGGCGCAGCGGCTGGGTAAGCTATGCGAAAATAATCACGTTGCTCAAATCCAATGTCAGACTTACAGTATCAGGGTGCAGCTCGACACCAAAGTCATCCCGCAGCTCCTCGGGCTTACGCCATTGCGCCTTCTGCGGGTCGTCAAGGAGGCCTTTTGACAGCTTAGTTCTGGATTGAAAGCAGCAGGGTGAGTGGAGCCTCGCATATGATAGATCAGAAAAGCACGTACCGGTCGATGGGCGCATAGGTCTCCTCGCTGATGACGGTGATGTCGCCGGACCAGCCGTTCTGCACAGAACAGTACTACTCAGTACTCGACCTCGGACACTGCAGGCCAGCGAGAGACAACACGTACCATTCTGAGACTCTCGACGGTATGGATAGCACCACTTCCTCCACCCACGATGACCACTGTCTCCTGGGCCTTCTTGGATGTGTCGACAGCTTTCGTCCTGGCCTTAGGGACGATCCTGCCGACTTTGGACTTGACTTCTTTCTGGGAAGCGCTGACGACGATCTTGCCGTCTTTGGTCGTTGCGTTGAAGGACCAGAGGGAGTCGAGGCCTGGCGCGTCCTCGATATCGCCCGTGCAGACGTTGAAGCAGGCTGCGGGACAGGGCGTCAGCGCTGATCGCTCATGTCTCAACTAGCTGAGAGGCGTGGTTTACGTGGGTATGAGATCGGAGAGAGAGAGACTGCGGAGACAGAGAGGGATAAGGAGGACTAGGACTCACCACCGTGCCATGGACAGACGACTCTCCCATCATGACTGATGACCCCCTTTTCAAGGGGCGCCCCGTAGTGCGTACAGAAAGCTGAAGTAGCATACAGCTTGCCCTTGATCTTGGACACGAGCACTTTACCCTCTCCGAACTCGACGGTCTTCATCTGTCCATCCGAGAGTTCCGACTCGTCCAGGACGGCTTTAGTGAGGAGATCGGATTCCGACGACATTGTGCGTTTGGCTATATCTATAGGTGTAGGTGTACGTGTGCGTGGCGCTAAGGCTAACGCTCGGAGTAGCGGTAGTGGTGCTGAAGATCGGAGAGTGGTGCGTGCGAGCAATGATGTGACTCTGGGGACTAGCATGTAGTTCTACTAGAGTATGCGGAACAGAGTATAGAGAGGAAGGAGGCTGTACGATCTCTGCCCCTGCGATGTATGTGTATGCTGCCCGCTGCCCGCTACACGCTGCGCTGTGTCCTGTATGCTGTAAGACGCGGATGGACAGCGCTCGATTCCCTCTCAGCCAATCAATAAACGCCTATGACGCGATCGCAACTGACCACGTGTAAGTGACAGAGTGGAGGTGGAGGTCGTCCTTTTCCATCTTCGTTCACATGTGCCTGCTCGCTGTCATAGTCCACGTTGCCATACATGCTACATGCTACATGCCAAACAGACTTACATACGCTGCAATCCGACGTACTTGCAGGCTTCCTCCACACCACTACTCGAGCAATACCCACCGGGTGCCCTCCTTTCTCTGCTTCATCTTGATGACGGGCAGATCGACGCCCAGATCTCTGTAATGGGGTGTAACGTACACCTCCCTCTCCTCCACTCCGCCGACCTTCTTTTCCGATGGAGCCCGCTTGCCTAGAGGCGGTTCGACGGGTTTGGAGAAACTGCACAAGCCTTTACCGAGACTAACGAGCCAAGCGGGGTTTATTCGAGTGACGCCCTTGACCCAGGTCTTTGATGTGCGGACCAAGTCGGCAAACACGATATAATCCGGGGGAGAGTGGTGGAATAGCGCTGAGGAAGGGTGGATGTAGACTAGTTCGTTGGTAGCTAGTCCTGCGGCTCGATAGGGTATTCCTCGAGTGGAAGAGTACGTCGATCCGGAAGACGCTCCGCGTTTTAATGCGATATCTTCCCGAACAGCAATCTGATCGATGAATCCTGCTGTTAGGATCTGGCGTAGGACTTTGAGCTGAAACGTAGAAGAGTAATATCAGTACACGGGGAACCTCTCCGACAGATCAGCTAGTGAGACGGGCAACTCACCTGCGTATCGTTGGGCGGTAACAATTTGGCGAGAGGTACTTTGGCAATGAGAGAAATCTGAGAACGAAGTTGATGGATCTCGTGCATTGCCTGATGGACGACAGCATTCGTTAGCGTGCTATCAAGCTATACTGATTGTGCTTTGAATCGGTTGTCAGAACGAAGGGGACCCACCTTGGCACGCAGGAAGCTCTTCTCGCAGAATGCTACGCTGGGATTATACTCGTATGCACCGATAGCTGCAAGGAGCTTGAACATATCACTTGCGCCTTTCCCAAGCGCTGTGAAAGCCTGCAATTGGACAAGGTCGTACCGTCAACACACGGATCGGTCTGGTGTAGGTTTGCGAAATCGTTCTGAACGTACCTGCTGCGCCTTGAAGAACTTTCTTCTGGCTTCTTTCCGTTCTTCTTTCAGCCGCAACTCTTCGCTCCTAATATAGGCCATCTCCGCCTTCCTTGCTCGTCGTCGACCTTCTTCCTCCGCGTCCTCATCTTCGTCCTCGTCCTCGTCGACCTCTATAGCTTGCTCATGGACGAACGGGTCTCCTACCGATAATCCAGCGACGATCGCCACGATGTACGCCAGACAGTCATTCTGTTGACCGATCACTAACATTTTCGCGAACCGCGGTGAAACGGGATAACCAGCCATCGCTTTGCCCAGATCGGTGATTCGGCCTCCAGCAGATCCAGCTTGCTGTACCCCCTGCACCATCTTTGTCATTGTTGGTAATTCCAGTGCCCCGAGGTGGGTCAGCAGGGACTCTGCTTTCCGCAACGACAGCCGATCGGGGGGTGTCGGGAATGGGAAGTTTACGACTTGGTCGATATTCATCGACTTCATCTGTAGCACTACGCCCTCGATTGGCATACGCAGGATCTCAGGTTTTGCGAACTGCTCGAAATGGTCTTCGTACAGCGCCGAAGAGTATAGGCGATAACAGTGGCCGGGACCTGTACGTCCCGCTCGACCAGCTCTCTGCGACGCCGAGGCCTTGGATATCCAGGAGACTTGGAACGTTTGCACGCCGTTGGAGGAGTCGTAATGCCTCTCTTTCGCACGCCCGGAGTCCACCACATATCGGATTCCAGGTATTGTGAGCGACGTTTCTGCAACGTTTGTGGCGACTATGACGAGTCGATGACCTTCTGGTGCAGGCTTGAACACTGCCATTTGCTGGTCATGCGATAGAAGAGAATACAGCGGTAAGATGTGCATGGGGGCTGGAGAATTATCAGATTTAGCTGAGTCTACGCAGCTGGGGTACTGTAGCTTACCTGCTGTCGGTTCATCAATCTCCAAGCCCAAGGACGCGAGAGTCTCATCGTCCATCTCGTCCTCGGTATCGAGCGCTTCCGGATCGTCCTCGGCGATACCGTCATCGACATCAGCAGCGAGATCATCGTCGCCGCCCAGCTCGACATCTTCTGCTTCGCGCTCTTCGACGGGCGTTAGCTGGAATATTGATGAGTCGCACGATAGCACTCACCCTCAACTGTGATGCTGGCTTCCACATGACTAAGCGCCTCCTTGGCCTGCACCTTGTTGGGCCCCTTCTTCTTCCCGTACTTCTTCTCAAGCTTTTTGCACAGAGCTTGAATCTCGTTCTGACCAGTGAGGAATACCAGGATTCCGCCTGGAGGCAGCCTAGCATGGATTTTCGCCACTTTTTTGTATGCTTCGGTGACGTAGTCGTTTGTGGTCTTCCTGCTGAAATGGACTGTGACGGGGTGCTGCCTCGCGGAGATATTTATGATCGGAGGTGAAGTAGCGAATAGCGTGGAGTTCTCGGCGAAGTCGGACACACGAAGAGTCGCGGACATGATGACGATCCTCAGAGGCTTGATGGGGATGTCTTTGCCCTTCTGGACACTTCCCTCGCGCCACATCTTCTCTCGCAGCTTTGCTACTCTGCTCAACACACCTACGAGGACATCGGTGTTGACGCCTCGCTCGTGCGCTTCGTCGACGACGACGACGCTGTATCGGCTCAGCAAGAAATCGGAAGCTAGTTCTCGAAGCAGGACACCGTCCGTCATGAACTTGATCGAGGTGTTGGCGGATGTTGTGGACGAATATCGGATTTGGTGGGCAACCACCGAGGAAGATTTGGGCAGATTGAGTTCCGATCGAACTCGCTCGGCAAGGGATACAGCAGCCACTCGTCGGGGCTGGGTCACAGCAATCATACCCGGGTTGTCTACGACACAAGAAGCGCGTCAGCTGGGACCAAACGATGCATGCCAGGCAAGTTCGGCTTACCGGACCCCTTAAAGCCAAAGCCCGCCTCGTACAGCATCTGCGGCACCTGCGTCGTCTTACCACTACCCGTCTCACCGCAAATGACCACGACAGGGTGCATCAGGATAGCCTCCATGATCGTCTGTTCCTCTCCGACAACAGGCAGTTCCATCCTCGCCTCGGAGACAGATTCGCGGCGCTTGACGATGGGCCGTACTTTTGATCCCTTGGTATCTTTGTTCTGATCGAGAAGCGACGTAGTAGGAACGCGCATGGATTCGCCTAATGGACCAACGAATTCGCCCGTCTTTGGTGCAGGCTTTGAGGGTCCCTGTGCTGCGGTCGGAGTGTTCGAGGAGGTCGTTGCTGACTCGAGAAGGTTCGGTGTGTCTTCTTGTGTAGTGTTGCCCATTTGCTTAAGCGCCCAACTCTTGAAGCCGAGGGCACGCTTTTTCACCGCCGGACGTGATGGCTCTTCCACTTTGTCGTCTTCCTCGGCGTCAGAGTCCTCGTCCTCTTCATCCTCTTCGTCATCTTCCTCTTCGTCCTCTTCATCGTCCGTGCTCAGGTCTTCGTCGTCCTCATCGCTGTCATCTTCATCGTCTGATCCTTCCTCGTCGTCGTCATCTTCATCCTCCTCGTCCTCCTCATCGTTCACTTCAGAAACGTCAATCTCTGCTCCGCGCCGTCTATCACGCCAGCCCAATTTCTGTGTACGATGCATCATCAACCACCATGTGTGTGATGTGAGCACGATCGACTCACCCTTTTCGGTCCTCGGATCTCCACTCGAGGCTGCACGACTGCCCCATCTCCTGCCTTTTTCAGCGCCCCGGCGAAACTCGCTGGACCTAAAGGCAATTGCGGTTTAGGTACTTCTGCCGTTGAGTCTGCGACTTCTTGAGTCGGCAATGGCGACCGTTTCGACGGAGAAGAGGGGCCAGCTTCGTTTTCGTTTGACGTTGCGGAGTCATAGTCGGAGTCGGAGGAGTCGAACTCTGATGAGGAGCTTGCAGGTTGAGTGGGGAGCAGATTTGGGTTCCAGTCGGCCTGTGAAATCATAGCACTGGACGTCAGAGTGCGCTTGCATGGAACAGTCTCACTGAACTGACCTTCTTGGGCATCTTCCCTTTTCCTTTGCCCTTTGAAGCGGCTTTGGCCTGGGCCTTCTCTTCCGCTCTGCTGGACACGATGGTCTTCTTGACCTCTCCATCACCCGCGGATCCCGCTGCGATCTCTTCGATAACCTCCACAGCCCTCTCTTTGCCTTTCCTCTTTCGCGGCGCACCTTCTGCATCGCCTTCACCGTCACTGCCGCTCGCATCGCTGCCAGCGTTGCCGTACCGTTTGGAGAGCTTGACGATGCCTTGTCGAACCAAGCGGTCTTCCTTCTTCTCCACTCGTTCTTGAGCGCTACTAGGATTGAACGGACTCTGGCCTAGTGTAGCAGAAGACAGTAAGGAGGACGACGTAGCGCCGGAAGGAGCCAGCGAAGCTAGCAGTTTCATCGTTGCAGTCCGCTCCTCATTCTTGACTTTCTTGGCCTATACCAATCCTTTTCAGCTCTAGGACTAGGCCAATGATAAGTCGAAGCCGCCAAGCTCACCATGAACGCGTCAAATCGCTTCCGCTTCTTCGATGACATCCCAGCCCCAACGTCCGCGACTGCTCCGTCACCTGCCTCATTTCCAGCCAAGCTGCTGTCCTCCTCCGCATTTGCGCCGCCATCATTCTTGACTCGTTTCCGCTTCTTGTGCGCTGAACCCCCAGCGACCGACCCTCGGGCTTTGGAGTTGTACCGCTCACGCACAGGTGGGCCCGCCATCGTGAACTTGTATGATGGACTTGATGTATTGTGATGCTAGGTAAGGTCAGTCTAGATGTAATATCACAAGTAGAGCCAAAACCAAAACAGAATCGGCAACCAAATCAACTTTTGAGCGGTCGATAACGGACATCACGATCAAGTCCGCACTCGCCAAACCTGATTCAAAAGGCAATCTAAGAGAAATGTTGCTGTCTGTTGTTCTTGCTCACTCCAACATCAACTCCGACTGCGTCTTCTTAGACGATAGAGCTCGCGTCCCGACTGTCATCGTAATCCGCTTTCGAGGCAATCTAAGCAGAATTACACATTATAATGTTACCGCTCACCCCTGATGTCATGAGCAATATCGTACGTTCCTCTTATCTGCATCTGCCTTCTGCCTTATCCCTCCATCGCACATGAAATGGCTCTTCATGGCTAGAGCTGATAGGTGTATCCGATAGGCCGGCTACATGTCGATCTCTTTGTGGATCGTAGTGTACACTCCTCAAATATGGGAGAACTACCAGTTGCAATCTGGCGAAGGACTTTCTGTGCCCTTTATAATCCTCTGGTTACTTGGCGATATCACTAATCTCTTTGGCGGGATAATGGCTGGCTTATTGCCCACTATCATCATCCTGGCTGTTTATGTGAGTGTCGCCGAGGCACATCTCTACCCTACCTACGAGTAGAGATGCGTCTCTTACTTTGAGTCTTCAACCGTATCTTGCTAGAGGCTAATATCTGCTCGTCTTCAGTACACCATATGCGACATCCTCCTCCTCGCGCAGGTGTACTACTACCGCCGCTACCCCAAGCCCGCCGCCGAGGTCAACGCCGATACATCAGAGAACACACCATTGCTTCCTTCGCCAGCACAGCCCAAACCCCTGCTGCCTCCCGCTTTCGAGTACCCTCTGATGCTCGCGTTCGTCCTGCTCTCAGGCGTTGGTGCATGGTACCTCTCCGCCTCTTCGGACGAGATCTCGATACCCGAGAAGCCTGATCCGGAGGTGACGCTCGAGTGGAAGAGCCAAGCTTTGGGTTGGGCTAGTGCTGTGCTGTACTTGGGCAGTCGGATCCCGCAGATCTTGCATAATTAGTCAGTCTCAATTTTGCTCGTTTTGTCGATCTGTCAAACTAATGTTGAATGTGTAGCAAAACGCGATGTGCCGGTCTGTCACTCGCCATGTTCTTCTTCACCATCTCAGGCAGTACGTACACATTTCTTCATAATCAAAATATCTTCGGCTGATCCAGTCGAGCAGACATTACCTACGTGTTGTCCATCACACTGAAGTCCATGAACCCGCGATACATACTCGCCAACCTCCCCTGGCTCGCCGGCGCAGGACTCACGGTATTCCTCGATCTTTTCGTTCTAGGCCAGTTCGCAGTATTCAGCTTGCAGGATAAGCGGGCGGCGGGAGCAAAGGTGTTTGCTGCTGACGAGGAGGATGTGGATGGCGAGGCTGTGTAGTCATCTCGACTAGTAACGTAGGTTTGCGGATAGGTACTGTAGGTGCTGTAGGACCATAGATGTATGTAAGACTGCTCTCCGTGCGCTTCCAGACTGGGTTCCTGTCGTGGTGAACTCAGTCGACATCGGCCGGATCATGGGCCTTTGACCGGATAGAGCGGGGCTCCACACCATGATGGTCCAGCGAACGCGTTTCTCGCCCGGCACAGTCATGTTTCAACATTGCTAGTCGCAGCTGCTTCATAGCCACCTCGCTGGTCAAAAACAGTTCGAAGTCGCTCTACACCGACCTTAACAAAACGAACACAGGATCAGGACGACAGCGGCTTCGCGTCGATATTGCGCCATGCCGCCCCTCACTCGTCGCAAGCTCATGATGACGCTGTGGAACTTCCCCCCTTTCGTCGTGACTTTCCTACACGTTTTCCTATCCCCATACACCAAAGTCGAGGAATCGTTCACCCTACATGCGGTGCATGATGCACTGTCAAATGGAGTCAAGAGACAATGGCTATCATCCGTATGTTCAGATCTTGGTGATATTGGATTGACGGCTTACAGTTGATTTATTGACGATCGTTAGTGGGACCACGTTACTTTTCCTGGAGCTGTACCGAGGTCGTTCGTCCCTCCCATCCTGCTATCGTTAGCTTCTTATCCACCTTCTGCACTGGCTGTAGCGCTGGGCGTAGTCAAGACAAAGCTCGGTGTCCAAATCATCAGTCAGTCCACATCCCCCTCCACCTGCTTCTCCAATATCCATTTCTCCACTCTTGGTTATGCACTGACACTGACGATGCTTGCTCGCTTGCCCAGTCCGCCTCACGCTCGCATTCGTTTTCTCATGCGCTTCTGCTCATCTAAGTAAGACCCTTCGAAACCGATATGGGTCAATCGTCCGAGCGTGGTTCGTGCTGTTATCGCTGTCGTCCTTCCATATCCCTTATTATGCCGGGAGGACAATGCCCAACTTTCTCGCGTTACCAGGAGGTACGCCGAGCTTCTGTTTATAGTGCCCAGCGCTCAGCTGATGATACTTGGATGATCCGCAGTGTTACTCAGCATTTCTCTCATCTTGCGAGCGCAATCAACAGCAGGACCAAAGTCCGTCGGTCGAAAGAGGCTCAGATTAGCGGTAGTGCTCTTGACTGCGATCGCTACTATAATCCGCCTCGAGCTCGCCTTGTTCGTGTTGCCCACCGTTCTCAGTCTGGTTCTGGCTGGATCTATCAGCTTGGGTGAGGCTGTCAGCTGGGGCGCGCTGGGTGGTTTCGGAAGCCTCGGTGAGCTAGATGTCCAAGCCAGTCTCCGGACAGTAGCTCAGCATGGCTGCGTGGATCATGCACGTAAGGACTAACGTGTCCTGCTCTTCTCAACAGCTATCTCTTCACCAGTAGATTACAGTCTCTGGATCCCTACGATTCCGCACCCATCGCTCCCGACATTCACTTCACCTTTCCAGCTCTTATGGCCCGAAATGTCCGCATTGCACTTCAACGTCGTTCAAGGCAACTCTGCCGAATGGGGCGTCATGCCATTCCACTACTACTTGACCAACTCTCTGCCTAAACTGCTGGTGGGCGGCCTGCCTCTCGCTACTATTGCCGGTGCGCTTTGGTTAAGGTACCGAATCGGATGGGTGAAGAAGAACGGTAGAGGGAAAGGAGATAAAGTTGTTGACGGCATTGACGAGATCGTGCGCCTCTTTGGACTGGGAGCTATCGGCCTTGTCGGAGCAATGAGCTTGATAGGTCATAAGGTGAGCACTCCCTGGTCATAGAACGCGGTCCATCAGCTGATGTGTGATTTAATAGGAATGGCGGTTCATCATTTACGCTGTGCCCATCGTTCATATCCTGGCAGCCTTTGGCGCAGCCACGCTTTGGACATGGTCCGGCCCATACCCCCGACTACGCCCACTGCTGCGACTCGGCCTGGTAGGATTGTTAGGGATCAACGTCGCTGCGACGTCCGTGATGACGTTCTTGAGCATGCACAATTACCCCGGTGGAGAAGTCTGGAAGGTGCTTGAGGGGTTGAAAGACGGACAACAGGGACAGAGTGAGATATCTATCAGTATAATCTCCTTGTCTCGACTGACGACAGCCTTTTGCATCAGTAACGGTACACTTCCCCTCGTACCCACTACAAACAGGTGCCACGCTATTCACCTTCCTACATCAGACGCAGGACACGACTCATCATCTCGGACCTCTACCAGCTTTCCCAGCGCAGCTAAAACCAGAATGGGCATACTCCAAATCGGAAGACGAGGCATTCTCTACGCC